>WYDI02030701.1:0-14465 GCA_009867235.2 Psittacus erithacus
AAAATCAAAAACACAGCACTGCACCAGCTACTAAGAAGGAGAAAAATGACTGCTACTGCTGAACCCAGGACATTTGTGTATAAGAAACTTTTTATGCGTGGCATTTGAACCTTTTCCACTTTACAGCACTGAACCACAGCTGTGGCCCCAGTTACTATAACAATAGAAAATAGCATTTTGCTGGTGGTTTCATTTCTCTTCTTACTATGGCCTTTCCTGATTCTGAGAGTTCATTTGAGGCTATCTGTCTCTCTTTGTTGCATTAAGAAATAAGCCAAATAATTCTTGAGAAAGGGAATTCAGGCACAGAGCAGCCTTGGAGGTTACGGTGGGTGGGTGAGGTGGGTATTCATTCTTGTATAGGTTTAGATATGGAAGTAGATTCTTAGAATCATAGAATAGTTAGGGTTGGAAAGGACCTTAAGATCATCTTAGTTCCAACCTCCCTGCCATGGACAGGGACACCTCCCACTAAACCATGTCACCCAAGGCTCTGTCCAACCTGGCCATGAAATTTTACATTTAGATGTAAATCGCCCCCAAGCAAACACTACAAACCAAACAACAAAAGAGCCCCCCAGCAAAATCCCATAATCAAACAGAAATACTTGTGTCAACTGCAAAGGAAGACACATCTTTCTAAGTACTGCTTTCATTTAGACGTGAGTATACTTATCTGCTAATTACAGAAAAAAAGGTTAAATTATTTTTTCCCCTGAAGATACAAATCCATCTTGACTCATAATGGTATGTACATATGTGTTAACATTTTGAGTACTGACTACAGTAATGCAGTCAAAATGTTTGTTATAAATTAGCCTTTTTCAAATTAAGACATTTTTGTCAATAAAATATTGTTACTGTGAAGTACTGTGGATTAAAAAATCATATATTTTACATTAGGGATTAAAGGAAGAACGTTTTTGCAGCTTGCCTTGAGTGACAGTTACATTCTCCATAACTTAACTAGAAAATTACTGAAAAAGTGTTGTTTTCTTCTCCCTAATCCCTTTAAGCTTGTTCCTGTCTCCCATCCCAAGTGCACACAGACTGCTTTGGTTGAAGATATCCCTGCTCATTGCAGGGGACAGTTGGATTAGATGACCTTTAAACCTTCTAACCCAAACCCTTCCAACCCAAACTATTCTAAGATTCTGTTATTCTGTAGTCACTACAAAAAACTGATTTAATGCCATCCTAAAATTAGGTTTTATTTACTTTTCTTTTTCTCCAGTCTTCTGTTGGGAGTCTTTTCCTCGAGCAGGCTCTGGAAACATAAAAGTATCATTGTTTTTAATATATCATAAGGGTCAAATTTATCTTCCAGTTTTATGGTGATTCTTCAAAATACGCAGATGATAGCTCGAATATTTGTTATGAATGTTCACTGTGTGTTTATTCCATTTGGTAAGGTGTTTTGCTCCTTCTCTGACTTTTCTTCAATCAGTTGTTTCATGTTAATCAGTTTCCATTACTGATTATCATAGTGCATAGGTCTCCTGGTAGCCTTCCTGTTTGAGTAGTTTAAGGCAAAACATATTTATCTTCTCTTTTGCTAGCTCTCTTTCCTTTCACTCCTGTTTTAACCTCTACCTTGAAGTGTTTGTCAGTGCTCCTAAAAAATATTCAGATGGGAATATACCTAACATACAATTGTATTTTTGATGAAAACATGTCTATTTCTTAATAAACATGTAGAGCTAAAAGCCATATGGCATATTGCGCAAACAATATATTTTCCTGATTTAATGTGCATGGTGAGTAAGCCTTTTGATATCGAGTCTATTTTGCCTGTGGACTTCTTTAAAACATGTATTAATAAATCTCCATATGAACACACTGTACCAGAATGGATGTTTTATTTTAAACAGTAATCTAAAAGCTGATTATGTCAATATAATATTCGTAATACATATGATTTAAAAATATTTAAAACATTAGTAATTGTTTGCATTAATTAACTGCAGAGCAGTTTTGTGGTTTGTTTTGTTGGGGTTTTTTAATCAGCTTTGTTTTCATTTGTGAACCTAGTTGAGGAAACTGAATTTGTGACGATGGCTCTAACATTTCATTTTCAATTAAATTCTTAGATTTTTTGCTTTTATGTTCTTGTATGTGGCAACACCAAAATGCAGTGGTTATAAGAGAAATATTTCTCTAAGTGTTTACATATTTAAGTACATGTTTTCAGTGTCTTTCATTAAATTTACTGCAGGTCTAAATCCAAGAGGGTTTAGGCAATGTTCTTATCATAACTAGGTGTTGAAGTTTGTGGCGGTCCAAGACTAGAATTTCGTTAAAATGTTTAGCAAGCTATAACAGAGATACAGGACCAGGCACTTGCAGTATGTGTTATAGGACTAGTGAGTTTTTTGACAATTCATAAACACAATAAACTACTGATTTCCCTGCTCCCCATTACCCCCCACAATTAAACTTCAAGTTTATCCAACAGCTTCTTGAAAAAAAAAATTTTCCTTCTTATTTAGGTGCTGTCTACAACTTATTGTGGACTGTCCAAGTGCTATTCAGGAGGAGCTAGATCTCATTCGTGCTCTTGGCTACCTAGAAGAATTTGGTGTGAAAAGGTTACCACTACAGGGTACTGCATATTTTTGTTCTTTATATGATTAGATGAATCACAGGCATACGTGTGTGTGACAGCTAGTTTACTTGCGTGAATGTTGCATGTGCATACCAAAAAGTGATTGTTTAAAAGCATTGTTCAGTTGATGTGAGATTATAACGATGTCTGCGTATGGAATCTGTGTTTTGGGACTTAGTTTCAGCAGGACTTTTTAGAGTACCGAGTAGCTGAAGCTCCAGCTGACCTCACCAGCTTTTATTTGCAAAATAATTTGCGCCTGCTCATGTGCTGATGAGCTTTAAAATAATGGGTGGGAAAGAGGTACATCATTTGTTGGCAGTTCTCACGTCTCCACTGGGCTGGTTGATTTTGAAGTATACAAAACCCAGTGACACTGGAAGTGCACTTTTGCAAGGTGTTTCTTCTGTGACTTGTTTAAAACTTTAAATCTGTTTTGGAGCTCTCAGTCCAATGATATGGAAAGTTGTTGAATAGAAGTTGAAAAGAAAAGATGACGGATAATGAGATAAAGGGGAAAATTGAATATATTGCATTATATTTTATTGCGTATACATTGTGCCAAAGTAACAGAGTTCATTGCTGTATGTTGTGGGTTGACCCTGGCTGGATGCCAAGTGCCCACCAAAGACTTTCTATCACTCCCCTCCTCAGCTGGGTGGGGGGGGAGAAAATAGAATGAAAGGCTCGTGGGTTGAGATAAGGACAGGGGGGGATCACTCACCAGTTACTATCACAGGCAGAACAAACTCCCCAAAATACATTTTTTTTTTTTGGGGGGGAAGGAGGGGGGATTATTGCAAATCAAATCAGAGTAGGATAATGAGAAATTGAAAATCAATATTAAAAAAAAAATACCTTCCCCCCCACCCCTGCCTTCTTCCTGGGCCCAACTTCACTCCCGAATTCTTTATCTCCTATTCCCCACCTGTGCAGGGGGAAGGGGAATGGGAGTTGTAGTCAATTCATCACATGTTGTCTCTGCTGCTCCTTCCTCCTCAGTGGAGGACTCCTCACACTTCTTCTCCAGTCTGGGTTCCCTCTCACAGGAGGCAGTCCTCCATGAACTTCTCCAGCATGCGTTCTTGCGATGGCTGCAGTTCTTCATGAACCGCTCCAGTGTGGGTCCCTTCCACGAGCGCAGTCCTTCAGGAACAGGCTGCTTCAGCATGGGTCCCTTCCATGGTTCAGTCCTTCAGGAGCAGACTGCTCCAGTGTGGGTCCCTTCCATGGGTTCAGTCCTTCAGGAGCAGACTGCTCCAGTGTGGGTCCCTTCCATGGGTGCAGTCCTTCAGGAACAGGCTGCTCCATCCAGTGTGGGTCCCTTCCATGGGTGCAGTCCTTCAGGAACAGGCTGCTCCATCCAGTGTGGGTCCCTTCCACAGGTGCAGTCCTTCAGATACAAACTGCTCCAGTGTGGGTTCCCCATGGAGTCACAAGTCCTGCAGCAAACCTGCTCCAGTGTGGGCTCCTCTCTCCATGAGGCCACAGGTCCTGTCAGGAGCCTGCTCCAGCACAGGCTTCACATGGTGTCACAGCCTCCTTCCGGCATCTCTCTGCTCTACTGTGAGGTCCTCTATGGGCTGCAGGGCCACAGTGAAGCTTGAATCTGCAACATGTGGGCAACTATGTAAAATTGCACAAACTCTGATACTGAAAGCTCTTGAAAAGGCTGACAAGAGCACTGAGTACCAATGAAACATGCTGATGGTCATGTTTTACTTCTGGTGTTCTTCAGAGAAATACTGGGATTTATACAAAGCACAGCTGTGTCTATGGAAAACAAAGCATGTTCTTGTCGGCTATTGTTACTTTACTTTGGTTTTCTCTTCTTCTTCTCTTTTAATCCTAGGTATTACTTCAGAGTGAGCTGATGCTCCAGATGATATATTCAAAAATCTTAACATTTCTCAACTAAGTCTGGTTTCTAGAACCTGCAGTATTGTACTGTTGACTCCTAGATCAAAAATATTTTTAGTCAGCTTATTCATCCTGTAGAAAAGTACACACATTTTCTTAACCTTCTTTGGTGTGGACATGAAGATATCATTTAAAAAAAGTGGCAACATGATAGTGCATTAACAGTATGTGTAATACGGCTGATCTAGATTAATTAGAATATGTGAAATCATACCTGTAAATTCATTAATGATCCTGACTTATCCTTCCTTCAGTATCTTTCATGTAAATTGAATTAATCTTGTAAGATTAACATTTTGTTTTAAAGTTTTAATGAAAGCCTTCAAACAGTCAGTTACTTAGCTAGAATATCATTAAAATAGCATTAAGGATCAGTTATGCCAACAGTAAGATTTAGCAGAAGGCAAATTTGCACTTTTATATTTAGTTTTCTGTACAGCTTCATCCCCTTATATTTTATCAAACTCAGCAGTTAAGGTTGTGAACTATTATTACAATATGTTTTAATAAAATCTGTTTTGGAAACTCCTTATTTAGCATAAGTGGTGAAGAAAAGTCCATCTTTACTGAAGTGTTTGACGTGTTGTATTACTTCAGATTACTTTTGGTTACGTTAGCTATTTAAAAAAAAAAATCCTTGCTTGCACAGTTGGTGAATGAAAACATTTTGCTGCTGTATACTAATATGTGTGAGATAGAATATTGAGTATGAAAGAAAATGTGTAGCCTTTCCCTGCTCCTCTGTTCTTAATTAGTTTTAATCCAATTTGCTTTACAGAATTTATTAATAGAGTTTTCATTATGTGATTGCTTCTTTGCCCTTATTGGGAGGCCTAATATCATGTTTTAAGCCCAATTTGCTAATGCAGAGTTTATCCTCTATGCAGACGTTAGTGTCTTATTGAGTGTTAAGCGAAAGACCCGCATGCCGTTCTTCTGTGTTCTGAGAACTTGCATGAAAATGTTACCTTTTTAAAGCAGCAGCCTGAAGTTAGCCGCCCACTAACTAGCTAGAAAAAGCCCTGGAATTGGTTCATGATATTAAATTATGCTATTAAGGTAATTGTTTAATTCTTGGTGAATTAAAACAGCTTGAAGATTTTGCCCATAACATTTCTTTCAGTCTTTTTGATGTATCCTGTCCACCCTGAAATCAAATGTAGCATGAAATATTAGTTATTTGCAACATTATGAATGTTAGTGTCTGTTTCAGCAGTCTTCCTGTGACTGCTGCAAAAATAATAAAAAAAATGTAGAAAAGATATGGTTAGTCCCCTAAATGTAAAAACATTGATTCTGAAAACCTGGAACAAAGTTTTTATTCAGGTTAGTCTCTCTTTTCTCCCTTCCTTCCTTCTCAGCCTCACTTGCTAGGGATTTGGGCTGGACATATTGTGGTATTTTTTTAACTTTTGGTTCATAGGTATAATTGAGGATCTGCATGCAAGTAACTTTGGGCTAGTTTTCAGATTGTGTTTGCATTCTTGTACTCCCTGACACTCCTTCTGTGCCTGCATTGTTTAGCCAGGAATACAACAGTAGGTGTCATTTGTACAGTCCCTAACACCAGTTCTTCTTTCAACAGTGCGTTTGTGTTCAGATCGACTTAGTCTTATCAAGGACTGTCTTACTCAGATGTCAACAAATTATAAACAGTCTGCTAAGCTCCTGGGGCTTGCAAATTTGCTAAGGGTTGCAGGTAAGTTGTGTTAATAAGCATGAATTGTAATGAAGCATGCATTTGTGTTATGCTTTAGGACATTTGAGTTGATCATTAGAATGTGTGTTCAAGGATATCACATGAACTAGATGACCTTTGAAGGTCCCTTCCAGCCCAAATTATTTTATGATTCTATGATTTTGTCGTCATTAAAAGTCACCTGGAAGAGCAGTCACTTAAGTAGGAAGGAAAAAAACCATCTGTAATGCATAAACTTCAGCTGTTAGACTTTCGTCTATGCTTCATGTATCTCCTTTATGGACTAAAATAGTGCATTAGCTTGAGTATTCATTTGAGCAGCTGAACATCTTCAAGGATTGAATCCTAAGGATATTAGGGATTTGGGTTTTTTTTTGTTTTGTCGGGTTTTTTTGATAGCCTACCAAAAGTGTCTGGCAGGTGTTTTGATTTTTGAAAACCATTTATTTCATCAGTGCAACTGCAAATGCAATACTGCTTTATTTTTATAATGTAAAAATAGAATGTAGAAATACATACTTCATGCAGCGCGATATATAAATTCAGTGCATTCCAGCTTTGTCACTGATGCATACCTGACTAATTCCTTTCTCTGTCTGTTAAATTGTGGGGTTTCTTGTTTGTTTGTTTGCAAGACTTTTGGAAAAAAATATCCCCATATTGGTTCTTAACATTTCTATACTGCTCTTTCCCTCTCCTCTGTGCTTCCTCCCACATCAAGTTGGAATCTGTCAGTTTTTCTTCTTAATATTCTGGGTTCTTCAGACTAATGCTGCTGATTTTTGTTTTGCCTTCTTTTTGAATCTAAATTATTCTCTTTGAGAAAGGAAAATGCAAAATCCACAGTGATTCTGAGAATCTTAGAAACACCAAGTATTTTGTCCAGTACTGTTATCCTAGTTCCTTTAGTTGCAGATTGGCATCTACAGTGCAATGACGTATATCTTTGGACAGGGAACAAACTCTTGGTTCCTGCCTCCAGAGACTTAAAGATATGAGCGGCAATGTGTATAAGTTAGAGAACTTTAGGGAATTCATATAGAGCTCTTTGGTGCAGTAATGGTTGTACGCTTGTGTATGATCATAGTGGCACTTACTGCGACACCACTGAAAGGAGAGATACTTAAAGCCAGATGATGAAGTGGGCCTCTTGATTTTTTTCTCTTTGTGTGGGTTTGCGGCTGGAGAAAACCAGAAGATGAATGTGTGAGGTGATTAATGTTTAGGCAGGTGAATGAGTTAAAAACGTCTTCTTTTGCTACAAACTGTATATTTATTCTAAGAGTGCTGGGCTGTCTGACTTTAATGTTTAACCTTGGGAATAGTGCTAATGGTTGTTCCTGTGGCAAGTATGGAATTTTAATAATTAAAGTATATTTCAAGAATGAATCCTGATAAGGAATACACTACTTTGACTCTGACTTTTCTTGTCTATTATGCTAAATAAACAAATAACTTGGTGACTTTCTGTCCTGGGTTCAGCAGTAGTAGTCATTTTTTCTCCTTCTTAGTAGCTGGTGCAGTGCTGTGTTTTTGACTCTCAGCCTGGGAACAGTGCTGATAACACCAATGTTTTTAGTTGCTGCTCAGTAATGTTTACTCTGACCAAGGACTTTCTGAGCCTCATGCTTTACCAGGGAGGAAGGGAAGCCGGGAGGAAGCAGAGACAGGACACCTGACCCAAACTAACCAAAGAGGTATTCCATGCCGCAGCACGTCATGGCCAGTATATAAAGTGGGGGCAGTTACCCAGAAAGGTTAGATCACTGCGGGGGTAGGGCTGGATATCGGTTGGTGTGTGGTGAGCGGTTGTATTCTCTTCCCTTGTTATTTCCCTTATCATTATTATTATTGGTGGTAGCAGCCGTGGTTTGTGTTATACCTTAGTTACTGGACTGTTCTTATCTCAACCCGTGGGAGTTACATTCTTTCAATTCTCCTCCTCACCCCTCTGGGAGCAAGGGGGATAAAGGAGAGGGAGTGAGAGAGGAGCTGTATGGCTGACTGAGCTTAAACCACAATACTTTCAAGGTTATCTTTTGATTTTAGAATAAGATTTATTTGAGAAGCAAAAATAGCAAGCAAACTTTTTTCTTTTGGGGAGTATGTGGTTGGCTTTTTTGTTCTTTTGGTTTTGGGTTTTTTTGGCTTTTTTTTTAAAGTAGTTCTAGCCTTTTGTGATTAAGAACCATTTCAATATCACTGCGGGGTGACTAGTCATATAATTTATTTTGAAGTGCTATTTTCTGTGCAGGATATTCATTCATAAGCGAGATACGGATTTAGTTATGAGAATGCCGTAGTTCTGATTTTTGTCTAAACTTGTTTGTTATAGGAGATGGGCTATGGAAAACAGGTTTCTTTCGTTTTAAGAAACTCAGTATTTCTTTACTCTCTTTTTGTTTTTCTGGACTTGAAAGCTATAAACAGCATGCCACTATTGCAGCAGGGTTTTTTTTGTGCCTGCCATTCCATCCAATTGATGAGTATCCAGAAGAATATCCAGAAGCATTCAAAGGAAACGTGATTGTCTTTGCTATTTTAAGTCATGCATGCAAATCCAATATTTTACCAATAAACAGAAGAAAGTCACTAGAACCTTGCTTTTGTAGTCTTCAGTAGTCTTTGTAGTCTTCAGCTGTATGTACTTCCAGTGGGTGGTGGAATAGATAACCTTGCACTGAATTTAATGTTGCTTATGATTTTAATAGCTAGGTTAATAATACCTTTAAAAACAGATTTTAAGTGGAATGCTGGCATAACCTTAATCATAGTCTGTAAATGAAGAGTCTTGTCAAATTTAACAGCGGGCATAAACTAAAATAAAGCAAAATAGGTAGAAATGGTATTTCTGTATTTGTCAACTTATAATTTAAGTTACTGAGTTACAATTAGTTTTTAGTATGATAGAGTTATTTTGGACTTACTTTAGTCATAAGAATGATAACAAACACTGATATTATCCCACAAATTAGTCTGCAGCCAAAACAGTAGATCATGCAGATTTTAAGATTTGTGAATGAGTGTATTTTATTTTAAACTGGATATTAGGAAAGGAAAACATTCTTTGCAGTTTTAGCACAGGTAGTCTGTAGAAGGTTTAAAACTACTTGGTAGGGGTAACTTGATTTCTAACAGTGTATAATGAAAGGGAATGATTTTATAGAGATATATTGGAATGAGTCTGAATACTGAAGAAGAATTTAGGGATTGAACTCTATGGACTTGCTTAATGAAGATTTAGATAAAGTGCTGCCCATTAGTGATTGTGATGTGCTTGCTACATCTATTATACGTTTTATACATGTGTATATATAAAGTATATGCTATGCTATATTGCCTTTAAAATACTATGAGCATATATATTTTAGTTTCATTTCTAAGAGAATCCATTTGCTGTGCATACAAGGGTAGAATGCACGTGATCATCTTGATGGAGCTTCTGGAGCTGTGTTCTCTAAATAGATTTTGTTTAGAGAGAAGCATTGAAAGTGAGTAATAGATTTTACATTCATACTTATCAAAGCTAAAATATTGCTTAGGTAATGATATATCAGCTAGCTTCTTAATTGGTTTAAAGTATTTGGTGAATGACAGTAAACTCTACTTAAACCTCATGTCACTACCTCTGTAAAGGAAGCACACAAGTGTTATCTCTATTTCACATATGGGCAAAGTGAGTGAGGCATAATGTGCTCAGCATGACAGCCAGAAAATCTGAAGCTGCTCAGGGAGCTGGAGCTGTTATACATCTCATGATTCTCACTTAATCCGTGTTCTCAGTTAAGAAGGGTTTGAAAGAATTCACTTTGTGAGATTGCTCACAAATTCGAGGAGAAAAAAAAAGTAAAAAAAAAAAAAAAAAAAGCAGCTTATCAGAAATTAGAAGCATCTTCTGTACCATTATTGTCTATCAAAAAGATCTAATGAGCATTGCTCTTAATTTTTTGAGGCAGACTCTCTAGAAATGTCTTCTGTTCGTTACTCTTTTCTCTCAACTTTCTGTAGTAATTAATATCTCTAAGCTAATTCTAGTAATTTTAAGATTTACTCACATTCCTTAGTCAAGATTATTTTTTAAAATCCACTTTCCTCTACACTGACATTCTTGCTTAATGCATTGAGAAGTAACCATACAAATGGTTTCTGATCTCTTAAATGTAGGTGACATAGAATTTCTAGAATGCACATACAATTTTAATAGCATTTGACTTTTAAATGTTTATGACATAGTTTCACTCATGATAGTGTTTCTTTCACTCACAAATAGAATATATCTTACCCAAAGTGTTTCAATAAGGTTTATTTTTTCCTTTTCTTTATATGACCTGAATTGGATTGAAACTTTCAGAAGTATTTCTTTTATTTCTTAAGAAAATTATTTTTTTTTTAAATTTTTTAAGAAAAAAATATTTCCTGTTATTACCAAGATTCTATATTTTTTCTCTCATAATTTGTAATAAAATCGTAGCCTCATTTAGGTTGGAAAAGACCTTTAAGATCACTGAGTCCAGCCATTAACCCAGTAGCACTGCCATGTCCACCACTAAACAGTGTCTCTAAGTACCACATCTACACATCTTTTAAATACCTTCAGGGGTGGTGTCTCAGCCCCTTCCCTGAACAGCCTGTTCCAGTGTTTGGCAACCCAGTGAATGTAGAATTTTTGTCAACCTCCCATGGTTCAACTTGAAGCCATTTCCTCTCATCTTGTCACTTGGGAGGATGCTATATCTGCTTGTCTCAAAATGTCATAACAAAAAGATGCAGAAGGAACTTCAGAGAGTTAAATCTTACTGTGTTTTGTAAGCCTTTGAATATAAATGTGTTTTCCTTATTGCGTAAGGAGACGGTAGTCCAAAGGAGCTGAACACATGCAAACTTTGACAGGTAATAAAAAGGAGACAAAAGGCATCCTTTCCAGTTTCTAAACTTCATTTGTTTGAGTCTGGATAACAGGCATTAACATTAAGGCTTAATGCAGAATTATCATGTAGTATAATAACATCACTGTTTTAATAGTTCTTCTCATTGAACCTTTCTTGGTTTTAAATCCTGGATGTCTGTCAAAATAGTAAAGGAAGCAATTCAGGATTCAGAACTCCCACTTTTATACGACTTCATTATTAAAAATTCCTTCAAGTGAGGCATCACAAAGCTGAAGCAGTGAATTTTTTTGTGTTTGAATAGAAGGACAAAACCGTGCCTTAAAACTGCAGTAGGTAGCATTTTAAGTGACTGCACTGTTGAGGCAGTGAAAGCCACGTGAAGAAAAGGTCGGACTGTGTGTTGCAGGGGATTCACTAGTCATGTCAGAGATGACAGTTGTTCCGTGGCATCACAGCGTGTGTCAAGGTAATGGAAGTTTAACTGAGTGAACAGTGGAGATGTGATGAGCATGTATAGCCATGGACTGGAAGGAAAGCAATCCTCATATTTTAGTTTGTGCTTTTGTAAAACATGTGGAGATGTATCCTACTGCATCAAAAATAATCAGCAAAAACATTGGGGATGGGGGACTAGTCAGCATACAACTGTTCAAGCATAGTTAAGAAGAAAACTTCCTTGCTTCAAATGTTCCTCCTCTCTTTCTTCCAATCCCACTGATCTTTAAGTAGTAATAAATAGCAGTGATTATTTTGCCTAGCTGAAATCTGAAGGACAATAGTTTGATTATTTCTCTTACTTTTTATTTATGTCTGCTACATAGTCAACTCCCTCTAAAGCTGTCAGGGTGAAGTGGGCATCAGAAGGTGAGTGGCAAGTACAGATCTCTTATAGAAATGACAGTTCATATTTATCTTGTCTAGATAGAAACACCTCTTTGTCATCTGTAATTGCTTTTGCCCGAATGAGAAGTTCCTAGGTTCCTGAGGGCAAAATTTGGCAACAGAAGAGCCCTGAATGTGATTAATTTGTGTGTTGGCAGTATATCAAGCAAGAGGCCAAAACATAAAATGATGGAAAGCCAACCTGTTCTCCTAGCTGAGTTAGTCATGACGTGCTGGGATTAGGGGAATCTTGGCCGAGTTCAGTAATTAGGGCAACTTCCCTGAATGTCATTCTAGTGCAACTCCTACATCTTTTCTTTTGAGAAAGCTTTAAAACAAAATTTGCTTTGCCGGTGGTGATGGACCTGTAAAATAGAATTAAAAAATAACAGCTATGCAATTTAAGTACATGTACTCTTTAAGTGGCTTTTGAAACCAGATCTGTTTAACCTTCTGAAATACTTGCATTTCACAAGTTGTAATAGAGTTTCATAAACCAGTGCCCTTTTCAAGTGACTGTAACAGCAGTGACTGAGTAAAATTGCTTTTAATAATAAGGGAGAAATATGAGTAGAAAGCTTGCAGTGAAAAAACATCCACTCATTTTTGTTAACTACTCGACATCCTTCTTTACAATATTAAAATAAATAGTGTGAGATTATTTTTTCCTGTATATGTTTAGTCACCTTCTCATACAATGCATGGACATGCACACTAGTTTGGGCACAAGACTGGACCAGCTGGTGTCAGTAAAGTAAATAACTTTCATTCTCTTATGTTCACTCTAAGTTAGAGCGAGCTTTTTTTTTAAAAAAAAAAAAGATTGGTATAGTGTGACTGGTGTGTTATTTCTATTGACTATAACTGGTTTTGAAAAGGAGGTGAGTTAATTGTCTGATTAGATTTTCATCTGTGAATGATGATGTATTAAAATTAAGGTCAGAATAATTTTGTGCAAAGATTCTTGCTCAAAACGTTAGTCAGAAGAGATCAATAGTGTCTCAAGTGTTACTTTTGACTTGTAATGGGGGAAAGAGGTATTGTCAAGAAGATATGGTGACAGAGATGCATGTATGGTGTGAAAAAAACAGTTTCAGTTCTACTGACTCAATTTATTATGGTAGGGATTTTTAAATACCTGTGTCTTCCACATGTCACAAATAATTTGGCTCTGTGAAATGGGAGTTTAAACTGTGACTTTGTAGACTGTAAGAAAACAAAACATTCAGAATTATTCTATTACAGTTCACAGAAGAGTTTTGTTCAATGTCAGGATTTTGTTTTATATGTCACTTACCTTAAATATCAGTTTTGAGCTATGTCTTGGCCGTCACGTAAATTCAGTTTTCAAAACTTTTTTTTTTTTTCCAACCAAGACATAACATTCTGTGTATTTTTTTTTTTCTTAACCAGCTATGATGGCAGTGTTTTTTTAAAAACTGTTTTAATTGTTTCTTTCAGTAAAAAGTGCATAATTTTATTTATTACTTTTTTTTGCCATATAGTTATCTTAAGAAATAAAATAGCAAGCTTAAGTTGTTCATTAATTTCAATTAACTAATAAAACTGTTGATTTTTTTCTTGCAGGAGATGATCAGATGGAGAGAAAAGGTCAAGTTTTAATCCTTTTAGTGGAACAAGCTCTCAGTTTCCAGGACTACAAAGCAGCTAGTATGCATTGCCAGGAGCTCATGGCTGCAGGTGAAGTGAATAAATGGGGGTTGCATGGAGTGATGGTGGTGAAAATCTGAGTTCCGCTTCTTGGCTTGCTGTGATGTGCGGGACTTCAGAGTGGTCCGTTTCATTCAAAAATCAGTTACATTTTGTTTGGAAGTCAGCTGACATCTCTGTGGAATGGAGATGCATGCAGCAAATTCTTTTACGTAATAAGTTAGTTACTGAACTATTAGACATGTAACCGTAGGGAGTTTTTCTGTGATGCTGGGAACCACAATGTCTCATTCTTTCTACGCTGCATCCCTCTCGAACAGGTGAAAATGCGTGACTGCAGCTAGCAGGAGTATGCAGGTCTTTTAGATGTCTTTCTGTCAAAACTCTAATAACATTTGTGCTAAATTATTTACATGATTTGTATATGTGAGGTTGTGAGTGAAGGTACGTGACATATGTGTCAAGCTACTAAGGAATATAGTATTTGTTTCTTTGGCTCTTTTTTCTGCCTGGAGATTGAGTAGGAAAAATCTGGGATTAACTGAGATTCTTGTAGTGTGTCAAGTGATAATATTTTACTTCCTTTTTTCAGCCACTCCAGTAAGGTGTTCAATGTCATGTTCTGAAGTAAATCGTGCTTTTGTTATTGCAATAGAAAATAATATAATAAATATAAATAAAAATATAGTGTGTAGGCTTACAGATGCCTATTGTACTGATATCTTGTCATGGGTTCAGCAGTAGCAGTCATTTTTTCTGCTTCTTAGTGGCTGGTGCAGCACTGTGTTTCTAACTTTCA
>WYDI02030702.1:0-19547 GCA_009867235.2 Psittacus erithacus
TCTGGGCACCCTGTGCCAGCGCCTCAGCACCCTCACAGGGAAGAGCTTCTGCCTACGAGCTCAGCTCAATCTCCCCTCTGGCAGGTTAAAGCCATTCCCCTTGTTCTTTTACAACCCAGCAGTTCATAGGCAAGAGGCTTTGGCTTTGCCTCCCTATCAGTCCAGCTGATGCACTGTCATCTTCCCAAAAAGCAAGAAATTCCACTAAGAGACAGAGAAAACTGTGCTGAGCATTCATGAAAGAATGAATTTCAAACTTGACTGTTACAGGCCATCACACAGACATCAATACATATATATATTTATTGGCAACATTGGCACTGAAAGCGAGCAGCAACAGTGTTTAGTCACCGATGGCTTCAAATGAAAACATCACGTAAGATAAGCACTATTTGACTGTTTCAACAATAAAAACTGCCTTTTTTGGTTTTGATGTTTGAATGAAAGTCAGTTCAGCTGTTTCTAGGAACACAAGTTAGTGGAAAATCTCAGCAGAAGAATGCTTTCAGCGGGCCTGGGCTATCACCGGGTATAAGCAAAGACAAATTCTATTTCCAGGGCAATCTGAGACACGATGTTTTAATGGCATTTGTTTAATATCTTAGCTGCTTTTCAGTAACCTCCACATAGTTCTGTAGCAGCAGAAGGGAAATGAGTCTGTTCCTGACCATAGCAAACAATTACATGAAATATTTTTCTCACTTATAAGCACAGTAAGTAAGATTCTACTTGAGGTCCCAAGTCTGCACTGGCTGAAGCACAGAAGAACAAAACATCACTGTTTCGGGAAGAGGTAACGTGAGAATGTAGTGTATTTGCAGGCCTAGAAATGAAAAGAGCAAGTGCTGATTCCTTCTGTGTTTGGTCCAAATTTCCTCCGTACAGCAAGTCCACGTACAGAAACCTCCCAAAGGAAAATCAGCACTGATTTCAGCCCTGCAAGCAATTCTAATGCACCACACAAGATGAAGACAACATTTTACCAACAGAACAACTGAGAAAAAGCTCTGGGACAGCAGCACAGAGTGCAAATGTATTTAGCTGCATGACAGGTAACTGCAGAGATCCCACAAATCCTCCTGGAACTCCAGAATCTGAGCACTGAGTACCTACAGGTCTCCTATCCAACAGAAGCTGTGATGCTCTGCATAAAATCCACTGTCAATACATGTGACCACATGAAAGCTGAGGCTAACAAGCCAGGCACAGCTGCTGACAGTGTCTTTTTTACCATTCCAGTACCTTCCTGGTATTTTAAAATCACTCTCTGCAATGCAACTCTTCAGTCTTACCTGAACACAAGAGCATTGAGCGACAGACAGACTGATGTAGAGCTGAGCTGTGGCTCCCCATACCCGGCAGCGTTCAAGGCCAGGTTGGACACAGGGGCTTGGAGCAAGCTGCTCTAGTGGAAGGTGTCCCTGCCTGTGGCAGGGGTAGGAACTGGATGAGCTTTAAGGTCCCTTCTGACCCAAACCAGTCTGGGATTCCATGAAATGCGCAATATTCAGTTCAAAGTCATGTAGAAGTTGTTTCCATCTGACCTGACAATCTGAGCGCATGCCAAAACATGTAAATCTCATGCTATAAACTTTATATTAGTATGTATCTCTAAATACGTTTTCAGACATGTACTTCTCTGGGGCAATCAAGTAATTTTTGCCTCTGTTCAAAGGTCTTAAAAGCAGAAATCTCCTATTGCAGCATCTTACCGCTGGTTTACGAACTCAGTACAGCATTCTTCTTCCCTAAATTATGAAGCCTAAATATGCTGAAACCCAGAAACATTCCCATCACCCAGTCACGGAAACTGAACAGCAAAATGGAAAACTCCAAACCAACCACGAGGAATTCTCTGCTATGAGCTCCTCCAGTGACAATGCCAGCTCGGTGCCTCTTGAGAGGTAGGTTACAACTTGATGAAATTGTGGCTTCAGACATTTTGGGTCCCAGGCCAAACTAGTATAAGATGCCACAAACATCTCCAGGGATGGCTGCTCAGTTGCACCACTGCAAAGACACATGGCTTTGTTTCCTTCTCATTTTCTAACCATTCATCTCAATGAGCAGCAGCCACAGTTGGAAAGAAAATCCTTCTCCTCTTCCCCTAAACACAGGGAGATGTGCCTCACAAAAACGCACGGAATTACGTCTTGTCTTAAAGCATAGCTATGACTACACAAGAGAAGACTCTTTAACAGCAGGGTGATCAAGTTCCTTCCTGTGGTTGCTCATACTACGTGTGCAGGGTGTACCGTACAGGGACAGAAGTGTGCTTGGATGGTTTTGTCAGCACATGCTGGAGGTGCCTACGTTAACCATAAATGCAAAAGGCACTCAGCACTTTATGGACTTCATCCCAAACATGCTGACAAAACCTCCATACCAACATTATACATTAGGAGTTTTATAGAAACTGTGCATTTTACAAGAGAAACGGTCTCAAATGTTTTTTCTTAATGCAATTTTTTAAATCCACTTTAGCTGTATGGACAAGTACTTCAGCAAACAATAGACTGTGCTGTTTAGAGCTCACAAGGAGTCATAAACTACTTCCATAAATGAACTAAAATAGCTTTCTGCAGAAGCATCTTGCGGTTGGAAAACCCAGAATTAGGCATCCTCCCCAAGGTGGAAAGAAACACCACAAAAAGCCCTTTCAAATGATACATCTCCCTTTTTACCACAGGATTAGACCTAACTAGATCAGTTGTAAGGTAACATCAATCCTTCATATATGTTAATTCCTGTGAAGTTATGTAGGGTTTTGCCAAGTATAAGGTAACAAATACAAAAGGACAGACGTTGCAGGTTACTTAGAATCTCTTGTGGAGGCTTAAAGAGTCGCACATCGGTGGTTATTTGGAGCTGTACATTAACAGATAGGATCCCCATCGCAGTGGTACGTGACAAGTGCCTCCAGGCTCTGGCAATGCAGCCTTTCTCTTTCCTTCCCTAGCATGGTATTCTCTTACCTGAATTGGGCGAGATGTGTAAACTGCTCATGTCCTTGGAGAGGCCGTTTGTTTTGGGACTGGAAATGGGGGCACAAGCTGATGTGGCTCGGGGTGGTCTCTTCCCGGGGACTTTCACAGTGGTTCTCAGCAAGTCGATCTCCTTCCCGTGAACGTTCTGCATATAGTCCTGGTGCAAGGAAGAAGAAAACCCCAAGCAACATCAAACAGGTTGTTCTGGAAGCAACAGAACTGGTCATAAGAGGTTTTGGTTTTGTAAGACATTCCAGTCATCAGCCAGCACCCACCATGTGTTTCCCCTTCCTTCCATTTTCTTGATAACCCCTTCCATGCTTCTCACTACAAATACTCCTAACGCAGCCTGAAGCTTTCTAATCCATCCTCCGGCTACCAGTTGGATAAGAGGCAATTCACAACATGACTGGTTCTGAGCCACGCGTCAGAGTTCCATAGCTAGAAGGTCCCAAAGAGAAGACAACAAGGTTGATTATCCCTCATGGGCATGCTTACTGTGCCTCCTCTATGCCAACACTTTATACACTTCTCTCCTTCTTCCTCAAATCTGTCTGAAATTGGTCAGCAGGGACAAAAGTTATCCTCCACACAGACACAAAATCAGAGGAGGGAAAAACTAATGCAAATTGTATCTGATTAAACACACCGAAAGCTGGAAGCTGGAAGTGGAAAAGGCTTTTCCCAATTCTTGTTTGGAAAGCCCACAAAGAGGAAATAATCAGATGAAGCTGTGGGAAGACAGCAGTCAACTGACTGGAGAAATCCATGAGAAAGTTCTGCAAAAAGCCTCTGGAAACACAGGCCCCCCAGATTGTGCTTTCCAGCTCCAAAGGCATCCCCTAAGTTATTCATGAGCTGCTCCAGATGAAAACAGAAAACCAAATGGACATGGACGTCTCTATCAGAGGGAAAATGACAACTCATCAGAAGAGAGGTTTCCAGTAGAGACGGTGAATGTTAAAGCCCATTTACAAGATACCAAAGTTTTCATCTCCTGGTATTCGTGTTCCAGAAAACATAACTGAAACTGGAACAACTATAAGGATGCTGAAAGAAACAAAGAAGACTGTTCTTTAGGAGAAGACGTGCCAGACAGATAGCACAGGATAGCAAAATCAAGGTGAAAAGGGGTAAGAGCGCTGCACAAAAATACAACCGGGTCTATGTACCCCAAGAGGAAACCAGCAATTTGAACTACAGACTGGGAAAAGAACTGGGCTTAAGCCTAATTCTTTCTCAGACGGAGCTTGATCAGCTTGCAGAGGCCTGGGTGATGCTGAGTGTCTGCACAAGCAAAGACTCACCAGCACAGACATAAGTCCCAGTTGTCCACACGGCCAGGGCATGATTTAGCCAGGTGACAGGTGTTACATGAAAGACTACCGATCTTAACAAGGTTGGTTCCAAACACAGGTCTGTACATCACCAGAGCATCAATTCTACAAGTAAATACCCAGATGGACTAAAAGCACACCCAAAGTCTAACTCACTGCTGTCACAAGAGAGAGCAATCGGCTTCCTCATAAAAATCCTTCCATCTTTGGGCAGTTTTTACAATACAGGTTACATATTCCACCCAAAAAAACCAAGCCCATCAGCAATCTATGACTGGATCAGCACTTACTCCCTCATGGGTGATATTAATCCGGGATAAACCTCCCAAACTAAGCCAACATCATCTTCGTTTGGGAATTATTAACAGTAAAAAGGGGGGGAGAGGCTGAAAACTTTGTGGGGTGACAACAGAGAGCTCTGGTGCCAACAAAGGCAATCCATTAATAACAATTCATTCACCAGGTGTTGGAAATGATCAAAACTGCTCCATCCGTAAACTATGAAGTTGGCGTTCACTTTCTTGTTCAGTGTCAGTTCTTCACAAATTAAAATACAATAAGCAGAACATAATTAAGCATTTATTGCTTATGGGCTTTAAAATGAGCCTTAATCAGATAGCGACTGAAACCTCAGCGTGTACTCTTTTTAATAGACACATTTTGTTTAATGTACAACCACCAGCGTTTCAGTTTGAGGAGGTGTTTATTCCAAATTCTTCAGCTGAATGGCACGTATGATTTCCCTGCTTCCCTGCCAACTTGTGAGATGTGACAGGGCATTATTAAAGCCCTTTTAATTGAGAGTAAACCAGGCTTCGGTGAGCTATAAACCATTCGAGAGAGTAAGTGAATGTTGGCAAGCAGGAAATAAACGCACCGGAGCCATAACGTTCTTGCACGAGAAGTGCCCCAACACAACAGATGCCACATAGGTATTAATGTCAGCTTAAATATTTATAGGGATATATCAAATGTAAATAATAAAGCCTCTTTCATTGTGTGCAAGATGCATAGCGATAATCTCTGCAGTTCCCCAAGGAGGAGAGGCAAGCCTTGGGTTTCCAGCCGCCGGAGCATCCGTCCCCATGCACGCTCCCTCAGATCTGCACTCGGGGAATAAAAGTTGGGACTACAAAATAATGTTGCCGCTTCAGAAGTGCAATGGAGGGTTTGATCAGATTAGAACAGATGAGGGTCTTGCTGTCATCTGGAATATGCTGTGTTAAAGAGAAGACAGCAAGCCTGATTTTGATATGCAAATGTTACAGATATAACTCCCCTAGATGTTAGCTGTAGAAAATGCTGATCCGAGAAAAAAGGGGAAAAAAACCCTTTAACAAGGCATGAGGGTAATTCAAAGCCAAGTACTTTTAAACAGCACTTAACAAGTCCCTAGAGCCTACTCAACAGTGGGCCACCCCAGAAGTGCCATCTTCTGCCCCTCAACAGCTTGAAAAAGTAGTAATTGCAAATCCATTTGCATTTTTCTTCTCAACTTGTCCGTGTTCATCAGTCAACAACGCAGGGGGGGAAAAAAGCCCCAAACAAAAAAGGAGCAAAGCAAGCAGCAAAGGCAAAGGAACCCTCCCCAAACATGTGGATAACAGGAGAAGCCAGCGCCCCGGTCCCCTGCGCCCCTGCGCCAGCGCCTTCGCCAGCGCTTGTTTTCTACATTTCGCTCCTAATTATGTTGCATCTATTGCCATACACTTAATTAGCTGCATTAATGTGATTTCTTTTCACATAGTCAAGCAATTAAGAGCTATGATTGAGTTTCATTCAATTAGCCTCAACAAACATGCTAATTGATGTCCCAGATGCAAATGAGGTGCAGTGAGAGAAACCTGCTAGCAATTGAGAGTTGTGGTGGGGAGACCCCCAGCTCCCAGCCTGCTGACAGCAGCACAGCTTAACACGGCTCCCACCTTCCGCGGGGGGAGACAAGCCATTAGTGCCTCAGTTGTCCCAAAGAGATCCCTACAGGAATAATGGGCAGCACTTGAATCAAATCAACGTCGTCCCCAATTGTCACGACAACGGCTGGCATGAGCCGGAGCAGAGCGCAGCCTTTTTCCTGCAGCAGGATGAGCATGGCAGACCCTGTGAATGCCGTGGTTTCTTAAGCTAAGGACCACAAAAGGCCTTCATCTCATCTCCCAGCTTGTGAAATACTACACAGGTAATGGCCTGCAGTTATCAGTAACTGGCAACTTAATCTTAGTCAGCTGTGGGGCGATGCTGCCTCTTCCAGTTAAGGCCAGAACGCATCAATCAATCAATAATCCCTACAGATACACTCGTGATGTTGATTCTCATTGCTTTTCATCCTCAGGTTACCATTAGAGTTTTGTTCAAATATAGTGCTGCCGAGGTGTTAATCTGACTACTCAAGGCCACTGACCATTATCTAGAAGACTAAATAAACTGTGAATAAAGTATCACCGAAAATCCTAAAAGCTGCATTGACTGAAGGTGACACAAAATAGTATTTGACAGCAGCACAAAATGAATTGAGTAAGAAAGACATGATGTGCCACAACACTGAGTAATGTACAGCAAAATGACTTTTGTTCTGCTCTTAATACAGCTCTCTGCTTACAATGGCCAAAATTCATTTAACCAATTAACTGAAGAGGAGCTTTTCAGACATGCAAATTGAGCAAATGGGTATGAGGATGTTTTCTAAACAGACCTACCAAAAAGAAACAATGCTATGAAAAGCCAAGGAAAGGGACTCCCTTAGCATGAGCATTGCTGTTGTAGGCACGGCACACAGGGACATGGTTTAGTAGTGGACTTGGAAGTGATAAATTAATGGCTGGACTCGATGATCTTAACAGTCTTTTCCAACCTAAACGATTCTGTGATTCTGTTTTGGGGGCCCTTTTTGACTTCAAATGCCAGCAATCATTAAACTTGATGCAATACATCATGATGTTTGACTGCCATCACAATTGATAGCCCTCAAAGCCAGAGAAGACACTCCACCAAGGGCCATAAGCTGAACCCAAGCTAAGTGATGCTGCCAGATCATTGCCTACTTCCTCCTGGACAATAAGACTCAAGACAACAAGCAAACATCTCTTCTTCCACAGCTCAGTGCTGCTGCTGCCTGCTTACTCACCCCTTATTCAGGTTGGAAGAACATACAGATCAGATGGAGGGAAAGGCAGAAGAAAGTGCTGGCTGCTGCTTCCATGAAACTGGGATTCAAACTCACATTACCCAAGTCTACCCCAGCCACCTCAACAAAAACTTCACTGAAGGACCACTGAGCATGTAGCAGCATGTTTCCTCCCTAGCATGATCCTTCAGTTAAAGATGAGCTTTAAGGTCTCTTCCAACCCAAACCAGTCTGGGATTCTACGTAACACTGTGGATATCAAAAACATGGAGTCTGAGGATTTTTCAAATGGCTGTAACAAAAAATGATGGTCATTTCCATCACACACACACAAAATGCCTAATACCTAGGTTGTATTTCAAACCCATAGTATTTCATTAGCAGTGTAGTAAGCAAGAAACTGTGCATGAATGCTCAGTTACTGAATACAGGATTTATCAGTCAGTACCTTGAGAACTAAATCCCCATGGCTTTTCTGTACTGCTGCCTGCATGCAAAGTGGGAGTACAAACCCCTGTGTCCTTAAGGCAGGGGCTCTCCTCTCGATTTGCACAACTGCAAAATACTTTCAAAGTAATGGAAAACAAGCCCATGAAGAAGGACAAACACAAGGATCAAGCTGCAGAAGACAAAGAATTAGGGCCTCCTGTGGCTGGGCTCAGCTGCATAAAGGAAAAACTTCACTGATGTGAATGTCCCATCCCCGGCTGTGTTCAAGACCAGGTGAGACGGGGCATGGAACAACCTGATCTAGTGGAAGGTGTCCTTGCCCATGGCAGGGGGTTAGGACCAGATGATAGTGAGGTCCTTTCAAACCCAAACCATTCTGTGATTGAAGTTGTATTTTTTACATCATGGCACCAGGTGAACTGGACTCAAAGCTCGCATCAGAACCACTCATCTCAGGACTGCCGGATGTCGTAATATTAATGCTTTGAAAAATACCTGCTCCCTCCTAGACAGCCTCCCTGTGTGTTTCTTCCACCCTCTTCCAAAGCACAACACACCATGCAAGAGAGGCTCCGTGAGAGCAGCGCCTATAACGGTACACAAGTAAGAACATCACACTTTTTCTCATTTTGAGCCACTCTAAGCTCTCAGAAGCAGCCTGGCTTTCCCAACATTAGGAACAGGTCCAGGCCAGGATCCTTGTCTGATGTGTCCCTCTGAAACTTCATCTCATAGCAGTCTTTCCCCACCATTCAACCAGACAAAACACTCCCAAGGCTCAGCTTCCTGAGGCTGAGATAGTGCGTCCTGATTGGAGGTGAAACAGGAATTATGATGGAAAAGGAAGTTTATGGCTGCACCTCTGGATGACATTTGAAAACAGTGGGTGGCCAAGTTTCTGAAACACAATTCCCATTTCCTGAGCTGATCCACAGAACCTATTGTTCACCTTCGGCAACAACAAAACCCAATCCCCTTCCCCCCAAACCAACGACCAAAGGACCAAAGCCCCCAGTGCTCTGGGAAATGGATGGATGAAGCCTTGACTTTTGTGGCAGTCAGACATTTTTATTGCAAAACGCCGTCTGGAAAAGATGCAAAACAAAATTGCTAAAGTGCAGAAAGAGGAAAAGGGGGGGTTTGTGTGCGGGGAAAAAAAAACAAAAGGCCCCCTTCCCTTTGCTTATTGAGTTCAAAGGCATAACATGCAGCACCCTGCAGCAAATGGGAAGCTACACTAATTTTAAAGCCATAAAACGCTATAAAGTGCCCTGCGGGGCAGGACTACACTGAAGCTAGTTGCACCTAAATAAGACATGGTTCATTTACTTCGCAGCTTAGCCTAATGTAATCATCAGTGGATTTCTAGCCTAGAGTTGTAACAGGCAAATAGCCGATGCTGCAGAGGCGACACTCCCAGCCATTGAGGGGCCTCGGCTAGATTGCTGTTGATTAGAAGATTTTTCAGTTTTGACAAGCCCTTAATGAACATAAATCGCTCCTTGATTGGTTTCCAGTTGGGGCCACAGGCACACCTAAGAAGAAACTCAAGTCTCCAACTCCTTGCTTCCCCCCCTGTCCACAGCCACCTTCCCAAGGAAGGACCTCGGCAACAAACCTACCATAGGGTTATGAGCCACAGTGGAATGTATTCATCAAATGTGCCTGTTAAATTAGCCATCCTCTGCATATAAATATGGGCATAATATCATTCAGCTTCATCATATATAGTTAATCTTAAGAAAAGCAATGAAATGCTGCTGGGGAGAACAGAGGAATGGAAAACGCTGATCACCCTAAAGCATTCTGTCCTGACAAAAAGGAGGTCATCTCAACTCTCTTTTATTCACATTGGGAATCAAGAACATTACATTTCCATAACAAAAAACACTGATTATAGCTCTACTGCGGTGTGAATCAGTTTGAGCTGTGTTGCACAGGGGGAGAAGTCAAGGCAACACTTTCAACACAACAGCTGCTTCCCCAAATGTTTGTGTTTGTTTTAAATGGATCACTCATTTTCGTAACATTGGAAGGAAATCCTTCTGTCTGCACTTCTCACTCAACCTTTGTAACCAGAACTGCTGTAAAAGACAAATCAGAGTTTTACCGTCCTGAGTAATTTATGAAGCATTTATATCCCCAGCAGTTAGCTCTGCTGGACAGGAAGCTCTACTTTTATAAAGCCCTGTGATTAATTAATAGCTTGGCTTTTGCTATTTAAATTGCAACTCATTCTGCAGCCAAAAATTTTCCCTGCCTTTTTGAACAGAGGGTAATGTGACACTGAAACGTACGGTTGCTGCTCCCTACTACGTGCTGCAAGTTTGCGTGGCAAGAGCAGCACCGCGTTTGGCACAATATCCTACGCTAATGACATGATACATCTTGTCATGCCCTCTGAAATGAATGACTTGGAAACAAAAAATGCTTCCTGTTCGCCTCGTTTGTGACCTGCAGTACCTGTAAGAAGTCATGGAAGTGACTGTGTGAAGCTACTGTGAGTAATCAGCCTCCTTCTCCCTTCCCAGTGCCTCGCATTACATATTCAGTGTAATTCCCAGGGTAGTTTGCTGACCATCAGTAACTACAACCTAAGTTTACACTGAGCAGGGCAGGTGCAATGGCACTTTCAAACAAGACTCTTTCTAGTTTGAAAAGCCACAAAACCAGGGAGGTGGAAAATAATTTGCCTTGACACCTATCCCAAATGATAGGTCTCACTTAAGGATAGTTCTGTTTTCCTCATCTGTTTTTCTCCCAGCCTGATTTTCCCTCCGTTACATCTTTAAGACGTTAGATGAAATGTAAGAAAGGAGAACGTTGCCCTAAACACAGCTTTGATGAAAAGGCCAGACGAGATGAGTGGCAAAGAAATAGGGCATCAACTCATCGGCTGTAATAAGCAATTACTATACACATATTTTGTAACTGTCCCTGTAAGTCATTCTTTCTATCTCAACCGATGTTTTAGGTATATTAATGGATGCAATAACTTTACACACGCTTCGGACAGATTTATCTTCGTCACCGCTTGAACTGTATCCTCATTTTTGCTCTGTAGGATTTGCTTTGAACCCTACACTTTCAGGAGGCAGAGCTACATCTTGTGTGAAAAACACTTGCATATCCTTTTGTCAGTTCAAATATGTATTGACCAAAAGCCTCATTTCAGGATTAGGTGTTCACGGAAAGGCCAGCTAGAAGGGCTTTCAGAGTCAGCCAATATTCAGCTTTACATTCCTTTGAAGGAGAAACAGAGAGAGGGGGGGAAAAAGGGCAAACACGATGGTATTTGAGAAATATGTAAGAGCATGAATATTTCTATTAAAGCAACACAAACACCACACTTCGGAGCTATTAAACAGCCTGAGGTAAGGTAACCCTGAAAATAAGGCTGAACCGAAGCAATGGCTGCAGGGGGTTATCCACAAGCGTGAAGGTGAGTGCC
The DNA here is from genome assembly GCA_009867235.2 of Psittacus erithacus. NCBI lineage: Eukaryota > Metazoa > Chordata > Aves > Psittaciformes > Psittacidae > Psittacus > Psittacus erithacus. The sequence goes on from WYDI02030702.1 coordinate 11,350, forward strand.
GCTCCTTGGTAAAGCAACCCCCAGCTCCATTGCCAGACTACCCCAGCCATGCACAAAGATGCTACACAGCCCACCTAACACGGTGTTCTCTTAAAAATGAGGAGAGACTGAATAGTTCACTGGCGCTGGCACAGGGTGCCCAGAGAAGCTGTGGCTGCCCCATCCGTGGCAGTGTTCGAGGCCAGGTTGGACACAGGGGCTTGGAGCAAGCTGCTCCAGTGGAAGGTGTCCATGCTTGTGGCAGGGGCTGGAGCTGGATGAGCATTAAGGTCCCAGGGGCTCAGCACCCTCACAGGGAGGAACTTTTGCCTTATAACTAACCTAAATATCCCGCCTATTTTCAAGGAAGAGATTTGAAACTGTGGCTGTGTCAGGTGAGTTGGGCGACAGCAGACCAGGTGAATCCACACACTTCTCAAGGAGACAAAGACAGATTGAACCCCTCATCACTGATACAATCCCACACAGCTCAGTGCAGGTTATCAAACTAGATCAGTGAGGGTGGGAACAAGGAACAAGAGTGGCGTTGCTGCAATACAGACCTCAACATCGCTATGGAGGTTTTAAACACCAGGGGTGTTCCGGATGGACATCAGACCTACCGCACATATTTAAGAACCTGTTCTTCCCCCATAAGGTGCAACAGCACTGTGCTTTCATTTGAAATCATATCTAGAACAGATTAAATGTAAACAGGAAAGAAAGTGCCTTTTCTTTTTTCTTTTCATGAATGAGGGGCATTGGTGGTGATGAGGATTCAAGAGCAGAAAATGGACATCCACAGCTAAAGCTTTGCCATCTACTGACCTGCGGCATGATGGCAATCCTCTGGCAGACAGTGGTGTAACATCATCAGCTATTTACCAGAGTAAGGCTTAGCTAAAGCAGCAGGATGCAATGCTACGCAGCAGGTACCCTGGTGAATGAATTTTGGGAGCCTTCACGCATGGCACTCTGCCATTAAGAGCCAAGGGATGCCCAGACAAATTCCCACAGGTCCCTTTTGGGGAGGCTGACACTGAATTTGCCAGCCAGAATTTTAGTCATCCACTCCACAGCTATACCCCAGAAGCACAAGATGAATAGGTAGCTATGGTGAACTCTGAAGCCTGCAGGTCAAAGTTCTCTCTCATTATCCCTACCATTTTCTATCGGCACAGCTCCTCAGCATCCCAAGGGATGGGAAGGTTTGAGGCTCTTGAAAAAACCTGACATGACCAAGTCAGAAAACAGTAGGGTGCTTATGTACATGTATTTTTCTTTCCCCATTTCTCTCTCCCCCCACTTTCTTGAAAAGAAAGAATATGAATTTAGCTATTGTGTCAAACGTCAACCCGGTGGCATTAGGAGTTACTCATTTAGCTGGCACAATACAGCAGTCATTTCAACATGCTGCCCTGCCAAACAGGCCTGACCCTTCCAGGGACACCTCCTCTGTAAGAAAGTACTCATTTGATTTTTCACTCCCCACCTCAAAACCTTTCATTTTGTCGCCAATCCTTTCAAGGAGGATGACAGCACTGATTTCTGCAATACGGACACATTCTCTGTATTAAAACACCGCCTTCATGCCCGAGCTGCCACTGAACACATCCATCAGAGACAACCGAGCCACTTCTGGCCAAACCTCTAGCAATATTGAGCACAAGGCTCCCCGTCAGCCATTAAATATTATAATAGGTTCTTCCAATGCAGGCGTTAGGATCTGACTTCTGTCAAGAGTTCTGTTTGGAGGAAAACCCATTCACTTCATTCACTCGGCAATACACAAGGGGAAATTCTGACTTTCCTGCCTACAAAGTTGTGTACAAACTATGCTAGGAGTGCAACTGACTTCAAGTATCTAGTTTTGCCTCTTCCTCCCACTGAGGTTTGCACAGAGCAGAGAAGATGCTGCACACATACTACTACTGCCTGATGAATGAGGAATGCTCAGCAGGGTACATGAACAATAGTTAAATGACAATAAATAGTCCACTGACAGTATGTAGCACAGTGACACTGTGAAGGCTAAAGACAACAGAAGGCTCTACTACCTACCCATGTACAGCCAAGGTAAAGTAGCACGTTAAAACCTCTCCGATCTATGCCAGGAGAGCTAATGGAAGCTATGGAAGCTAATGGAAGTATGGAGCCATGTACCTTTTTATTGGGGTGAGGGGACATGGTAGCAGACAGAGGGAAACAATTACAGGCTAGTAATTACTTCTTCTTTAAATGGATTCTCTCTAATCTCCAATGGATTTACCTCTAATCTCAAAGTAATTACCTCTAATCTCAATGGATTCTCACTCTGGGGGACTCTAAGCAGCTCCAGAGAAACCTTCAGAGAAGAAGTATTCCATTGTCTGCAAGAGGCAATGAAAACCTAACACATGCACAGCAACTGCCAGGAACAATAGAGCACTTCCACAAAGCAAGGAAGGGATTTGGGCACCAACAATGGCAGCTTGCCTCCTCCTTGCTTGATGACCCAGAGTTGGCCAACACAACCTAAGGGAAACTCACGTGGGAGCTCCATGGGGAGCATGCAGTATCCGTGCTTCCCTTCCGTGAGCAACACCAATACACAATTCAGGTATTTCAGAGTTACTTGATGGCAGAATTCCCCAAATTTAAAGGCATTAAAGGTGGCCAAAGAGGACAGACTTGCCCAGCTTCACAAAGAGAACAGTGAAAACCTTGCTCCGGAGCCCAGCAGATGAGGGATAAAATTTCTGATAGAAAGCAGCAATGCCTTGAAGTCAGTTGTCATCTAACATTGAATTGATTTTAAGAGACATGGAAATAACATCAGGAACTACAGCAAAGCATTATTAGTCAGGGTCTGAGACTATGAAATCCTGTGTCAAGCCAGAGAAAGTGCTAATATTCAGCAGCCAGGGAACAGCAAGCTGGTGCAAGCACAGCATCAGATGGCCATGCTCCTCAGACAGCACTCATCTAAAGCAGAAACTCTCTGCATCAGTTCCACTTGCAGGTCTATAAGCCCCAGATCATCTATGAGCCCATGAAAGGCATCTGATCCAAACCCTGATTTTTCACTCCTTAATGAATAATTGCCCAGGAGCTCAAAATGGTTTAGAAACTATTCCTAAAGACATTACAACCGGCTACCCCCAGGTTTTCCTGTGTGTTATGATGATAAAATACAAACCCAGATAAGATTGCAAAGATGTTGGTGAGGGTCACGCCGTGTTTTTTGCCGTATTTTACCACTGCCTGTACTACAGAGCAAGGGAGGGAGCTGGAATTCCCTGGCAGTTCCAAGATCTGGAGCCCCTGCATCATCTCTGTCTTTTGAAGTGCTCTGGCACGGAACGAGCACTGATGGATCTCACTTCTCCTCCTGCTGGCGTGGCTGGGGCAGAAGGGGTGGGCTACTTCTGAGCGAGAGCACTGTGCTCCTTCCACCCCAAAACCAGACCTAGGGACTGTGTTACACACTCACTGAGGAGGAACAGAGAAGATCTTTGGGCACAGACACTGACAGACGCCTCAGTGTGAAGTTTTCTGGCACATATTTTAATATCTAAGCCATTTTCAAACCAAACCATAACCACTGCACGCCACAAATACCAGAACTTTCCTCACTCTTTACTACATCTAGGACACTTTTTCTTACAAAATGCTTCTGATTTTAAATCAAGCCTGCAAAAGCATCAGCACAAAATAAAGGTTTCAACCATCTCTTGAGGTGCAAGGGAACCCCAGTTCCAGGGGGTTCGAAGGAGCTTGACTGTACTCAGCCTTGCACTAGTGAGTTTTATTTCAGATTGCGCCTTTTCCAGATTGGGAGGAATTAAGAGAGAGGAAGAGGCTTCTCCACCAAAGAGGGCTCAACGAAACCACATTAGACACACCTAGAACCCCTGCTTTATAAGGGCCTGATGCTGCTGAACATTCAGAGAGCGTGGTGCACTCACATGTAAACTGGGATGGTAGGTCAGCACACCGTTGTCACACAATGTCACGTATTTCTTCTTCCACTCTTTATTCAGCGACTTGCCACTTCGCTTTAGCAGCATACCCTATTAAAGCAGAAAAGAAATACCATTAACACTCTCACAAATACTATCAACGCTCTTTTGCCAACACACAACTCCTGAAGACACAGAAAGGGACAAACATCATTGCCAATAATGTCAGTAACTTTCTTCTGCACGTTACTTGCTTTCCCCTGCTTCTTCCAGGGGGCAACGTTTGCTCCCTCGGCAGCTTCAGTGTTTGCAATTTAGGAGGAAAAGCTCTAAAGAAGGCATTTGTAAAGCAAGTAAAGTAAACAGGAAAGATTGCAACAGCTCTGGCTTTATTCAATTGGTAGAGAATCCCAGACTGGTTTACATGGGAAGAGCACACGTTCGTATGTTCTCATCCCCTTTTTCAATAAGGTAACGCAGCAGTGGAAATCCTCCCAGCTATTCATTCCAGCAAGAGACAGCAATTCCAGGCAAGAGCACCAAAATGGAAACTGGTCAAATATGAAGTTTTCCCAATAAATTCTGGGTAATTGAATGAAAGAGGTGGGCAAGGTAACTCACCTTCCCACACGCTGTATTCAATCTAAACATCAGTGATGAATGCTAACAATCCATAGTTGAGATAAAGTCATCACTGCGTTCACATGGACAAGGACTACTTCTACATACGAACCCATTCTCAGCTTAAAAATTGAAAGTCACTTAGAAAAGCAGAATATACCATACTGTAGCACAGTGTTGGTGGTAAATCAAGCCATGCTTTAGCAAGGCACTTCCCTAGTAAAAAAACAAGCTAGAAGGCAGTTCCCAATGAATTCATACAGTACTTGGGTTACTGAAAGTCTTACTGAAACGTGCTGGTGGAGATACTATGTACAATACCTACCTCACTAGATCCACAGATCAAGTTCCAATAAGGGAAGACACTTAGATTAATTTCATTAAATCATAAACCTACATCATAAATCTAAATCAATACAAACTTAGTTCTCTAATCCCCATAAAACTAGTTTTTCCATTCTAATTTTCCACAGAAATGGGAAAACAGAACACAGACAGTTGCACTATCAAGCATGGTGCTGCCAGCTCCCATGGAGTTGGTTTTGGTTGAGGTGGGTTACAAACCTTGAAAGCAAGTTACTCTGTCTTTATCCAGAGACAGACAAATGCTGGATGTTTTAAGTCCCTTGTCACGATCCATATGAATCAACAGCTCTCCTTTTGCAACCAGAGAGAAGACCCCAGTTGGAAAACCCAAGTTCACAACTGCCTCTTGCCAGCCACACACTCTGAATAGGGCTTCAGAGAACAACCCTTCCCAAGTCACAGCAACCTATGGATGGGTCCGTAAAGAAAAGGTGGTGTTGGATGAGCGACTGACACAGTGGCACAAACTCCAAACTTCCTGACTGTTGGGGGTCACATTTCTGGGTTTTTGTGCTGTTCTTTGCTACAACTCAAACTTTTCCAAGGGAGAATGTGGTTTCTGTAACACTGTCTTACAAAAGCTTCCGTGAGCGCGTCTCGCACATCCCAATTACTGTCTTCCAGTGCTTAGACGTTGTTTTCTTCTATTAAAAAATGAAAGCTTATTCCTGCCTTTGACGTGTGTGTTTGTCTATAGTAGGTGCTCTGCCGCTTCACCTTTCCCATCTTTCATACCTCACCTGCAGCACGTTTGCTGGCGTTTAGGGGACCCAATTCTAGTTACTGCTATGCTGCGGGGATCAAAAATTACTCTTTCCCTGCCACGGTTTGGTCTTCAGACCTTTTAATGGGGAAAAAGCTGCAAAGATCAAAAGATCACAACAGTGATTCCCCCCCCGGCCTTTTTCTACAGCTTTGAAAAAGGCAAAAAATATGTATTTCACCCCTTTTTAACTGGCCCTTTGCTAGCTAGAAACCATGTCATGATTTAGGTAGTTTTGAGTTCATGCCAATTATAACTCCAATAAATAGTAAAAACCCACCACTTTCATGATTTTTACTACACAGAAGTTTTGCTGCCCTCGAGGTGTGAACTATGAAATTCGGGTTTTGGATCGAAATGAAGAAAATTATTCAAAATGAGGTTTCACACCTTGCTTTTCAATGTAAAAAAGCCACCACCTCAGCATTAAATACGGATGATGTACTTATTTATGCCTAACTAACAAACCAGATTGCCCAATCCACTTTCTTTATGCTCTACCTTGGCAAAAAGAATAGATTTTTGTATAAGGTGAGAATGAAAAATATCTGCCAGAGGAAACTGCTCTGAATCATAGAATAGTTAGGGTTGGAAAGGACCTTAAGATCATCTAGTACCAACCCCCAATACAAGGAGCCAACTTAAAGTGTTATGGAGCAGAAGCCCATATACCATAAAGCACACTTTTCTTTCCCCCAAGGCCAGAGACTACCACTTTCTCTGGGATAATTAGATAGAATGGTCCAGAGAGATGCTCTTAGTATGAGAGTTCAGATCAGTTATAAATGCACTTTAACAGTAACTAAACCTAAAAAACCCCAAGAAAACATCAAAAAAATCCCAACAGATGGCCCATATATGACAAGAAATGTTATTAGAAAAAAATAATAGAAAAAGCCCTTCACTTCAGTCACATTATGTCTACATTTAAGTCACATCAGATACTCTTACCTAGGAAACAAGACACATGGTCCCCACTGACCTTTGGTACCTCTAAGGCAATTAAGAGGTAGCTTGGGCACATCTCCAGTCACACCCAAGCAGCCCCCACATACACACAGCACATCAGAAAAACCACATTTAGTCACTAAGCGATGCAGTAAGGGATGAAGTAAATCAACTTCCACTTCAAAATACACAGTTATTCCCCCCCAATAATCTCTGCCTCAGATTATTATTAATTGGATAACACTATTTCTCCTAACGTGCAGGAAATCTTTCACTTGTTGCAGTCTTCCCTGCGCAGTTCGGTCCGGCTAACCCAAAGCCTCCAGACTCAACACCAGGAATTTAACGCCTCTGATTTCCCCCCGAACTGTGGAGAATTTCACACTTCAAATTCAACTTTTTCACCGCTTCCCCTCCAAAATTGCCAATCCTGTGTCTGACGGGGGAACGTTTCTCCCATCAGCCTGCACCAGCTTGTACTTTTCATGAGCCACAGGAAAGAGACGTCAAGCGGAGCGCACGAACTTCACTTGTTGGGTTTTTGCTCGAGGAACTGCGTCACCGCACAAAGCAATGGAGGAACTGTCTGTACGTACTGCGAGCTCTTTATTAGTAATGTGTATGCTACGTCTAGTCCCAGGAGGTCATTGCAAGCCAAAAGCAATGTTAAGTGTACAAGCTTTAAATAACTTACAAAGTTAATGTAATGAATGTAAGTGTTATCTGAAATCCATCACTCAGTGGCTTGCCGTAGCCTCAAGCTGTGATAAAACACCACTCATAAATTTATATTAAAACTCTGCTCAATAGCAATTATTTACCAACAAAGATTTATTGATTGCATTTGCTGTTAGAGACTGGGGCCCTAACTGAGTCAATCCGCTTACGCTGTTGAGCTTCAGGGCACCAGGAGAAGTTACAGACTGCCATCAGGCTCTGCATCCCAATCATTACTGCGAGAGCAGGAGCAGCTAATGAAAAGCCACCAGTGTAGGACTGATTGGATTTCAGGTAAAACAAAACACCCAACACAGGTTAAGGGACACGCAGTTCATGTTAATACACAGTAATCGGTTAAATCTCGCCCCTCCAGATACCTTCCCATGACCTACAAACCTTGCCTGCTTAAACAGCAAATGAAGACGAATGGTGAAACAATTATGAATTTGGGTTTGGGAAATATTCCAGGTTTTAAGCAGCAAATTATCAGCATTTAAGAAAGCGACCTCCTGAAGTTGCTTAATACTACATGAAAGATGCTGGTAGGTCAGCTGCTTTAGCTTTTCAGACAGATGGCAGCAGAAGAGACTCAAATACTTCCCATGTGTGGAGCAACATACTTCACCACTTTCCCATGTATTTTGGATTTTCCAGGTGCCACCAGATACAAACGGTTTCACAAACAGTTGTCCTGGGTTCAGCAGCAGCAGCAGTCATTTTTCTCCTTCTCAGTAGCTGGTGCAGTGCTGCGCTTTTGGCTTCCAGCCTGGGAACAGTGCTGACAACACCGATGTTTTTAGCTGCTGCTCAGTAATGTTTACTCTGACCAAGGACTTTCTGAGCCTCATGCTCTGCCAGGG
>WYDI02030703.1:0-53998 GCA_009867235.2 Psittacus erithacus
AGGCCAAAATCAAAAACACAGCACTGCACCAGTTACTAAGAAGGAGAAAAATGACTGCTACTGCTGAACCCAGGACATCTTGTCATTATCTACTGTGAGCCTGCTTGTAGAATTCGGCTGAGGTGGTGGAAACCTGCTTACATGCCATCAGTTTTGTGGTAAGTCAGCTGCCAAGGTTTATATTCCTGAGCCTAAATTGTTGCTCTTTCCATTCAGTTCATAGCACTAGTGTGATCAAATCAGCGTTTGCAGAAACCACTTCTGGTCCCTTCTTTGCTTTCCAGTCTGCCTTTTCCACCACTTCTTGATAGATAAATCCCAGAGAGCTGATGATTACTTGGCAGCCATATAAGATCAGATTCTAGTCATGACTGATAATTGCAAGAAAATATTCAGAGAGTACCTTCTTGGCCAAGCTGGATGTAATTCAAGACTGTGTGAAGGACTGCTGGCTGAAGGTGCTTAAGGACAAGTGTAGAAGTGGTATCATGAGCTTGTATGTGGGAGAGAGATCATAGCACGGTGCCTTTGCAAGCTCAGGTCTGAGGTGGAAACCAAGCAACATGGAAAAACACTGTGAAATGAGTTAGCCCTTGACTAATGAATTTCCCAGGAAGGTACAGGGCTGCTTTTGGTCTGTGCCTTTCTTGTCTGCACATCAATTATGTGGTGAGTCTTTCCAGAAATCCGAGTGCAGGTACAGGGTAGAGGAAACATACTGAACCTGTTCTGTGCTCCTTCATTTATTGTTTCACTCTCACTGTGTTTTCTACTGTCTCTTGTTACAGAAACTTTTCAAGCAGTTTATTGATGTTTTGTTTGTAAATTTCATTTGGTTGGGTTTTTTGTGTGTGTTTTTTTTTTTTATCTTTTTTTTTAAATTGCCTTCTTTCCTGTAGGGCATCAGGGGCTTTTCCTCACTTGTTTGTGTTATTTGTTTGCTTTCTGGTTTCTTTCTCTCTTTAGTTTTTGTATCACATTCTTCATGTGTTCTGTCTCACCCCTGGCAGTGTTCAAGGCCACGCTGGATGGGGCTTTGAGCAATCTGGTCTAGTGGATGGTGTCCCTGCCTGTGGCAGGGAGGTGGGAACTGGATGACCTTATTAAAGGTCCCTTCCAACCCAAATCATTCTGTAATTCTGTGTGTGATTCTGTTTGGTTTTGGCTTTTCTGGAGATATCAGACAAAAGGAACTATGTATTAAGCCACATACAGATGTTAATCCACAACCTACAGTTAAAATACTACAAAGTTTTATTCCTGGATCAGGTAAATATTTCCTACTCAATCATTGTTTCATATTTTATTGTCACCCTGGAAGGGCATGAGATGATTTACGCTTAAAACACAAACCTCAAAACCCCCTATGTGGGAGAAATCATACATCTCCTTGACTGGATGTACTTTCCTTTTTGTTCTACCCAGCTCTCTGAGGTACCGCATCTCTGTCCTCTCCAATACAAGTGCCAGACAGTGGGCCTCTATGGGAGCATTGCCAGTTGGCAATACAGTATACATAGGAAATATGTGTTTCACAGAATCACAGACTGATTGTGGTTGGAAGGGACCTTAAAGCTCATCTAATTCCAACCCCCCTGCCATGAGCATGGACACCTTCCACTAGATCAGGTTGCTCCAAGCTCTGTCCAACCTGGCCTTGAACACTGCCAGGAATGGGGCAGCCACAAAATCCGCAAAGCTATTAGTGTTGATGAAAATACTTCTTGATTATAATTTTACCGGAGTTTTAATATTAAAAGTTTAATGGTGTCCACAAGTCACAATCAGATGTGAAAGGAAGTCAACTTCTGCTCCAGTTGTGCTGAAGCTGTTAGAGCAGGAATTTTCTTCCTGCCTGTTTTACCACATGATCTATACTGCTTATGTTTTATGACCTTGATTTATAACATATGTTAGGAGTTTCTCGGATGTGGCAGCAAATGTGGCATTGTGGCAGTGGGTGTGCAGAGCAGGAGCTACACTAGTAAACCAGCCCACTCATGTTTATTAAGGGGGAGGAGGGAGAGGAAGCCCTTTGCAGCTGGTTTGAGTGCAGGCTGCTGCCAGCAGTTGTTGAGAAGTATTCCTCTGTGACACCCGGGAATAGTGCTTTGGAGTAAAATCTCCCTGGGTTTTTGATGCTTTTCAACTGCAAGCCTTTGTCATTTGGAAAGGGTGGAGCTGTTCTCACAGTGCTTTTCCTGAGGCTTTTTGTTTGTGGGAGCTAAGGAGAAAGGGGAGGGAGAACAAAAAAAAAAAGTGCTTTTTCAGCTCCTTCCTTTCCTATGTTACAGTACCGCCTCTCCAAAATTTACATTAATGCCTGATGGCAGTTGCCTCTGGCATTGCAATTACAACATTCTCTTGTCTCTCCTGATAGTTAGAATCATAGAATCACAGACTGGTTTGTGTTGGAAGGGACTGTAAACCTCATCTAGTTCCAACCCCTGCCATGGGCAGGGGCACCTTCCACTAGACCTGGTTGGCTCCAAGCCCTGTCCAACCTGCCCTCTTTTGCATACAGAACAAGCTCTCTGGTTCTTTAATTTCCTAAATAGAGGAGTGTACTTCTCTCAGCTGTTGAGGGTGATGACTGATGTTGAGAGAGCTGTGCCCTGCACTAGGCTGCTTTTGTTCCTTCTGTGAACTGTATAGTGAACGTGCCCCCTGCATTTAATGAACACGCCATCCCATTTGCATTTTTTTTATGAAGTTCTCATGGACCAGTTGCTGAGTCTTTTTGAATAATTCTTTACAAGAAGGTTCTGCTTTTCCTGAGGTAGGATTTTTATGTATTGCTGAGCTTGTCTTCTGGCTTGTTGCTTTTTCAGTGGTTAGATCAAGCTGAATTCAGGCCCATTCTGTCATTAGGAACCTCTTAAACTACTGCTCTATGGCTTCACCTTTAAATGTCAACCTTTCTGTTGACATTTTGTGTGTAGTTCAACCTGTCCTGATCTTTTCTTCTCTGTGTTTTATCTGTTGCGGGTTTTTATTCCCCCCAAGTCTTGTATGTTTGCATAGGTGCTTCATTTCAGAGGAATACAGAAGGGATGCAGATGTTATGACTTCATTTTTTGTATTATTTATTTTACTGTTTGGGCTTTTTTGATCTCTGGGACTCAAAACAATGATCAAATAAGAATTCTCTTTCATTTTTCTTGGCACTAGTTTTTCTCTCCATGGATGGAAGTGGCTGAGGTTGGTTCTCACAGTCAGTGACTGGTAAATCACATGAATCCATCCTCAGTCCAGCTGAATTTATTACCTGTTTCTGGTTTTGCTGGATCTCAATTTCTAAACCATTCTTCCACTCTGCATAGTTCACATTTAGCTGGTGCTGGTGAAAGGCAGCTATGCCACAGCCTCAGGAAGTATTTGACAGCATCTTAGGCCCTTTCAAGCAGCATGAAAATTATTTCAGGAAGCAGAAACATGTTTTTACTTGCCAGGTATTGTGTGAAATGTCCAGAAAAATGATCTGGTTAGAAAGAGACCTTCCCTGGGAGGGGAAGAGGAGAAAAGAAAGATAAGAGCTGTGTATTTTTTACTGCTTTGAAACAGCGCCTCTTGCAGCTTACAATGTACTTAAACTTGTCTGCTTACTGACTTGTTTGTTCCATTTCAAACCTGGATATGATTAACATAACTTTACAAACATGAGCGTTTAGAAAAAGGGTAAGACAGCTTGAGGGACCTTGTTCTTCAGGGTGTTATATATATGGCTTTCTCTGGAAGTTCCTTTTGCATAGTTTATGTGCAGCTTCAAAGTATTTCTCCTGCTTAAGAACAATGTTAAGTATCTTAATTAGGTAGTTCTGGGCTTTTTTTTTTTTTTTTTAATAAATTTTAAAGATCTTTTCCATGGTGAGACTTGAAAGTGATGTTTCTACAATTCGTTTGACTGTGTCATCAGGCTGTCACATTCTCCTGAACTGTGTAAGTTACCTGCCGACATTATTTTGCTTTCAGGACATCTGATCAAATGAGATGAGGATAATACAGGTAGGCCCACAAGCCAGGTTTGAAATTGTTGAGAAGTGTTGGTGCCACACTACTATGTCTTTTACAAGAAGAAGGAGGGAGAAGGCTTGAGGGACAATGTTTATCATAGAATCATGGAATGGTTTGGATTGGAAGGGATCTTAAAGCTCATCCAGTTCCAAACCCGTGCCACAGGCAGGGACACCTTCCACTAGACCAGGTTGCTCCAAGTCCCATCCAACCTGGCCTTGAACGTTACCAGGGATGGGGCAGCCTCAGCTTCTCTGGGCAGCCTGTGCCAGGGCCTCACCACCGTCACAGGGAAGGACTTCTTCCTGATATCTAAATCTTTCCTCTGTCACTTTAAAGCCATCCCCCCTGGAAACTCCTGTCTGTTGTCATCTTAAAGTATTTACTATTACAGGTTCTGATGCCACTTCTGCTCTGCCTAAGTGTGCTTTACATGAAGTCAGCGCGGGTTTGGTTCACTGAGGTAGACCTGTTGCCATAGCCGGAGACTTTAGTGCTAAAGTAACACTTGTTCCTCCAGGTCACAGTGAGCTTCCCACTCTACAGACTATACAGCCCATCACTGCATCTTTTGCCATGTTACATGTAAATACACATTTTAAAAATGCTTTATATAAGTTTCCAGAGCTCAGGTCATTCACTCTGTGTTCTGTTAAGTGTGTCCTGCCTCTAGGTTTTCCTTGCAAAATGGCAGAAGCCAAATTAATGGCAGCAGCTTGCTCAGAAGAGATGTGTTCAGTGAGTTCAGAAGGCAAAGTGGGAGTCCTGAGAGCTTGCACAGAGAAACTGCTTTGTTCTCCATGAATGCTTAGTTCTTCTCATTTGAGTGCCTTTCCAGAGGAATCTCACTGAGGGCAATGGGGAGCAGACCAAGTTAAAGTGTAATTTGAGTCCTGTGAAAAGTGCCAAGTAAACTGCAATTCAGGTATTGAAACTTGAAATAAAGGGCTGTATTTCAGTCAGTACCATGTGTTTTAATCTGAGATGAAGCCTTGAATATTGCAGAATCTACTAGCGCTCTGGTGCAGTGGTGTTACCAATAAAAGCAGGCACTTAACTTGCTGAATTCGTATTTCTGCTGTTTGCAGTAGCATTTTTCTTCCCTTCCTCTGTTCACACTGTCACAGGCATCTCTGCAAACTCATTTACCCTAATCCTGTGTTTGACTCATGAGACCCAATGAGCTAATAGCTTGAGAATAAATTGCGGTAGCAGTTGCATTCATAAACATCGTGAACAGCTTCCTGAAAATGGTGTTTAATTACTTGAGACAAAGCTTTCAAAACATTAAAATAGCTTAAAAATAATTACTTGGCTAAAGCAATGAAGTTCTGTGGATACATTTAATTTTTCATAACCCTCCATTTTTTCCCTTTTCAGAAAATGGTCAAGGAGCCTGTATTAAAAGCTAATTAAATCTGGAGCCCAAGCAAGACACAGAAAATTCAGAACTTAATGCTTATGGATTTTTATTTTTTTTTTTCATTTTGCAGATGATTGCTGCCCACTCACAAGCACATGAGTATGCACATCCCTGGCATTTACAAAGAGCTGACTGTTAACTTTGATATTCTTGGTTTCCAGGAGTTTACCTCACAATCACATTATGTAAATGTGTTTTGTAGTGGTTTGTCATTTTGTTGGGTTTTTTTAAACCTGAGCAGTTTAAAGTGAGGGTAAGTGTTTGTCTGGAGCACTGCATGGGATGCGTCCTGCAAAAGCATGGTGGAACTGTTTGTTCTGTTGAAAGAGAGTCATGTTGCTTGAATTTAATTTTAAAAGCTCTAAAGCGTCTTGACAGGGTAAGACAAACACATCTGACTGTCTGGCAGTGGTGTTCGCCAGGTGCAGCAGTGTCCCACATGGCATTGTATGCATGGCGCTGAGGCGTGGAGGATTACTGCTGGGTAATTGCTGCCTTTCCTAAAGAAAGGTTGGCAGAGAAAGGGTGGAGATCAGCCCTGAGGAGAAGGACTTGGGGTGTTGGGTAAGGAGAAGCTCACCATGACCTGCAAACCATTCTCTGATTCTCAGTGATAAAATGTGTGTGTTTGGTGAGGCTGTGCTCCCGTTGAAAATGTGTAGAAAGGAATATGCTTGAAGAACAAGCACTTCTAGCTATCTGCTTAAAAAAAAAAAAAAATCAAAACCAAATCCCAGACTTTGGCTATCACATTACAGGATCTGTCGAGGGAGTGATATTTGACAAACCCTTATTACCATTGCTTCTGGAGGCCTGATGCATTAGTTGTTGGTTGCATGTCTGATTCAATATGAAGAGAAGATCCCATGAAGCACTTCAAGGCCTGTAGCTCTGCTGGCTGGAGGACAGCTCTGAGGAGCTCCCATGCCAGGTAGTTCACCTACCAAAGAAGTGGAAGAGAGAAGCCTCATTAAAGCCTAGTTTGTGGGTGGTAGTCATGTATAGGCAGGAGCTGGTGGGGACAGGTGATGCATGTGGGAGGAATTTATTTTTACTGGGAGAACAGTGTACTTCTGTGAAGCTGCAGTGTATGGTACATGGTGCCAAAATGACTTTTTGTTGATGTCCTCAAATGCTTGAGGAAACAGCATGCACAGACTTGCCCTGTCCTCTGAACACAAGTCCCTTCTAGCTTTTCATGGGGGGAAAAGGGGATTGAATAGGTAGAGATGGTTCAAGATCATTCTTCAAGGCACATTAATGTGTCTTTAACCTTTAAAGGTTATTAGTTTTAGCCCATGAATACTGACTTCAAAGCTTGCAATGGGAGCTATTTACCAATCTTGTCCTTTTTAAAACAGAATACACTCCTAGGTGGGATTGATGCTTTGGTGGAAGGGGAAGTTCACCTGTCAAAATAGAGAATTCTGTTTGGCAGAAAACTTTCCTCTGCAGGTCTGTGTTATGCCAAGAACATGGAGAATGGGGCTTCTTAGCACTACTAGACTTGTAGTTTGATTGTCACAGAGTATTTAATGAGTGACACGTGTAGCTAGAGATGAGTGTTGTGTTTTTTAAGTTTGGAAGTCTGTTCACTTTCATGTGGCTTTAATCTTAGAGTGAAATGCAGTAACTTGGTGCTGTATGTGCCAGCCCCCAGTCTTTTTGCTATCAAGGAAGAGAATCCAAATAAAGGGCACAGATAATCATAGTATCACAGAGTGGTTTGTGTTGGAAGGGACCTTAAAGCTTATCCAGTTCCAGCCTCCTGCCATGGGCAGGGACACCTTCCACTAGACCAGGTTGCTCCAAGCCTTGGCCAGCCTGGTCTTGAACACTGCCAGGGATGGGGCAGCCTCAACTTCTCTGGGCAACCTGTGCCAGTGCCTCACCAGACAATCTTGCTGTCAGGAGAGTCTTGCTAGCTACAGCATCAGTGTTGGCTAACGCCTCCCATCTTCTGCAATAAGCACAAATGTGTGTTCCAGGGATCAGCAGACCCAGAGCATCTTTGCTGGTGGTGGTTTCATTTTCCATGATGTGGTTCATGCATATTCAACTCACCACTGTGCATTTTAACATCAAGATGGTTTTTTTTTTCCTTCTTGGTCTGATACAGAAGTTGCTTTGAAAGGTGAACTAATGTTTGGAATACTTCCCATATTTTGCCCCAGAGCTGCAGATATGTTTGTTTTGTCATATTTTTATGACTTGAAAATAGGCCACTTCAGTCATTTCCCTGTGTAAAAATTGAGGTAGATTTTTCTCAAAATTACCCTTTAAAATTAGAAACTTTACACTTTGAGTGTCAGAGTTGTGTATAATTTGCTATGATGATAGCCACCTCCCCTCTGTGATGGAGGAGTGAAATGTCTTGAGCTGTTACTGAGCAAGCCTGTGTCCATTTCAACAGCTTCTGTGTTCCCTTAGCACAGATAAAGAAGTCGGTTCTGGGTTGTGTTGTGGCTGAGCTTTTCTGGTGTGTTACAGCCACTCTGTGGGGAATTGACAGCCTTTTATATATTTATGCCATGCCAGGGTTATGTTAGTTATATTTATAGTTTCTGTTTTGCAGTTAATGCTGTGTTTGGTTTGTGTTTAAAATTGTTAGAGGAAAGGGACAATATTCTTCTCTGGGCTACATAAAGAAAGCTCTGGAAATAACATGCTTGATTTTCAGTCACAAGAACTTGCCATTGCCTGTGTCACTCCAGAGGATAATGTTTTCCCTTCTGGTTCCCATTATTATAATAGATGCATTCGGAGCATTCTGTTTCTGTCCATTAACATGTAATCATGTGATTCATTCTTGCATGTGAATTAGATACTTTTTCCAAAGGAAATACATATTTTACATGAATTTTCAGTTCAAAGCACTGGCTCTTTGACTTGCAAGAGGAGATGTTTCTGTATCATGTGGATATTTTTATTGATCAGGATTTAGTGGGAGGCTGACTTGCCTTTCTGAATGGATCTCTTGTGTCAAGGAAAGCTGCTGACCAAGGGCATTTTTAGACATTGTTAATGATTCAGAGTATGTCTTGTCAAATAGTTTCTTTTCAGGTTTTTTTTTCTTTTTGGCATCACATCAGGTTAACATTCAGCTTGTTGTATCTGCATCCTTTGGCACTATGAATTCTTTGCATACTTTGGGATAACGATCCATGCAAACCCTGTGGCTCTTGCTATTTCTGTACCTCTGTTTCTTTTGTTCCCTGATGGAAGGGGATAATACTGCCTCTAAACTACGGTAGGATTTCTAGAAGTGTAGCCAGCAGCTGTAAAAATAAAGAAACCTAAAGCAACCTAAATACGAACAGCCCCATTTTTCAGCCCCAAAGAATTTTATGGTATGCCCATGGATGATCAATACCATCTTCCTTCAAACTGCCTTGTGCCAGGGTATAGGATTGATTTGAAACCGTGATTCCAGAATCATTAATTCTGGGGCTGTGTGCTGTTTTATCAGCTCGTACAGATTTGACCAATATTTTTGGTTTTAGCCACGGCACTGGGTGTAGGTCAGTTGGAGGAGGACAGATGATACCTATCAAGCTCAGTCTTCACAGTCATTTGCTTTTAATACATTTCTTATCCTAAACTAGCACTTTGCATCCTGTGAAACTGAGAATACCTGGGACATATTACAGTCTGTGGCCTCAGGATTTGTGCTGAGGAGGCAGCGATTCAGCAGAAGGCACCCAGTCTAGGAAGGGTATTGAAGCCCCATGGGCAAGTAGATACTCTATTGCATGCTTTGTTTACTGCTCTCCTAAGCTGAAGTAGGCCTCCCCTTAAGAGAGCTGCTGCTTTTTTCTTCAGAGATGCAGAGAAGGATGTTTAAATGTAATTTCTTTATCCTGAATGCTTCAGTCCATTCTGGCTTCAGAATTTATTGTGGTTTGTGGTATAGGCCAATTGCTAAGTAAATGAGAACATCCTAGCTTTTTCTGCCCATCGTTGCATTGACAGGCTCGGGAGCACGGTGTCAGTGATAAAGTCTTGTGATCTTAATCTGCTGTTGTACTGATTGTAATGTTTCCTCTGTAATAGAGCCTCTTCCTAGAGCTAGGAGTATTCATGGAGCCTTAGCTTCATGAATACATCCTTCAAGGAAGGGAGAGAGCCTGCTGGGAGGGAGTTTGGCATTTAGTCACACATTTGACAGTGTGACTCTTGCTCAATATGTGGAGGTATTCCTTGCTGTTGAACTCCTTGATGTTAATAAGATGATCTGCACTGTTGGCAACTGATTTTACAAGTCAAAGATGTTTTTATGTTTAAAAATACTTCTTTGCTATTGTAGCTAGAGTATAAATATAGGGACAATCTGTCTGTAGGCTTCCTGGCATACTTTAATTGTCACCAAAGATTATAAAGGTAAAGATCAAAGAAAGCATCCTTGCCACCTGGGCCATCCTAATCAAAGAACTGAGAGATTGAAGTGCCTTGAGCATCTGTGTTTCTACTGTATGACTTGCAGCAAGATTCTGTCTCTATTTCTTCCCCCCCCCGCCCCAACTTTTAAAATAGTCATGCTTCCTCATCTCCTAAGGATGTCGTTGGAGGTTATATCAGTCATTTGTTGATTGATTGCTTAATCATAGAATCACAGAATAGTTTGGTTTGGAAGGGACCTTAAAGCCTTAGTTATTTTTTACAGCACACATCTAAAAGTAAGTAGTTCTCTCTTACAAGTTTTGAAAGACAGGAATCATTTATGTCATTTTAGGCTTGACGGAGTAGCTGTAATTTCAGGTGATTAAAAAAGAAAAAAAAAAAACCAACCAAACAAAAAAACCCCAAACCAAAAAACCAGAACACAGCACCACAACAGCAAAGCAAAGCTCTTTTGCAAGTAGTCAGTTTTATGCTGACAGAGATCAAATCTCCATGTCAGGGTGTTTGGGTAAGGTTGTTTGCATCTTAATGTGGTACCCAGAAGTTGCAGTAGGTTACCTATCTGCTGAAAGATTGTCTCCCTATCTGCTTTTAGCAGGGTGTTTTGTATGATCTACACAAGCTGCAAAGCACGAAATTGCTATCTAAACCGAGCAAGGCTTCTGGGAAATGAAAAATATATAATTTTTTTCCTGAAGTGTGAATGGGGTAATAGCTTGTATTGAGATATGAATGGATTTGTGCACTTTGATTCAAATTTGGCTTCTCCTAATAGATCATTTCCCTGGGAAAAGGGGTGTTTGTGTATGTGGGATTTCCCTGAAGAAATCGAAACTTCATTACCTAAAATGCCACCAGAATTGCTGTTTGACCTCTGTGTTGATGAAACGGGCGTCTGTCTGTCTGTGTGAGGGAAATGCTTGTACCACTCAGTAATTTGAAGTGTAGCAAAAAAACTTAATTGCCCTTCTGATCAATACAATCTGATTCTATCCTTTTTATGTTTGTTTTATCTCTTGTTAATCCTGTTGAGTGCAAGAAGACAGTTAAATACAGAAGGCCCATTTAATCTCTGAATTCCTGGAAGTAAATAGTTTAGAGTTGTATGGAAAAAAGGCAAACCCCAGGTCAAAAGGATATTTCCAAAATAAGCATTTACATTCTGATCTCAAAATACTCACTTTCACTTTTAAATCTCCCTGTCAGATGTTGTTTTATTTTTCATGTTTATACATTTTCATTTGAAATCAGTCCAGCAGTTCATAAATATAATACCAGAATATCAGAGCATAATTAAATCACTTGATGTGCAAGTAAATAATGATAAAGGGAATCACAGAAACACTGACTGATTTGGGTTGGTAGGGACCTTAAAGCTCATCCAGTTCCAACCCCCTGCCACGGGCAGGGACACCTTCCGCTAGACCAGGTTGCTCCAAGCCCTGTCCAACCTGGCCTTGAAAATTTTTTCAGTTGTCTCTTGTTCACTGTATTGGGGAGGTTTGTTTTTTTTGTTTACACAGGTATGAAATTTATCAATTTGTCTCTTGAGAGAATAAAGGGCTTAGGTGGCTTTTTCCTAGTCTTGGAATGACTTCTCATTATTTCTAACATGTCTAGGTGCTCTGCTTCCAATGAAGCCTTTCTGATTTATTATTTTTTTTAAATTAAGCTTGGTGTGTATTAGGCAGATTTTAGTTCTTTGAAAGACAGTCTTTAGTAATCAAATCTAATACCCATCAAGAAGAGAAAAATGCCTTTTTGTTGAAACAGTGCAATTAAAGAGTGTTTCCACAGTGTTATTCTTCAAGACCTAAATTTACACACATTCAGGGCAGCTTTTCTTGGAAGTCCGTGATACAGAGAGGGGTTTTTAGCTGTAAATCACTGATGAAGGCCAAAACATGAAGTAAATGTAGCACAGAGAAGACATTACTTTTCTTGATTTGGTAAAACAGCTTTTGTTTTACTACAGGGGCGGGGGTGATTTTCACTGTTGTTAATTAACAGCAGAGGAAGCATCTGGTTCTCTACAGCGGGTTTTTACTTGGACAGTAATTTCTTTGTTAGCATCTTCATAATGATTGTGTTCACACGGTTTGTGTGAATGCAAACCAGCCTTTGCTCCCCTAAAGTTGCAACATACAAGCCCTGAGTGTGGGAGTATGATGTAAATGCTGTGGAGGTACTAGGGGTAAGAGACTAGTTGCTCCTTGATTTTGTGATGATCCAAAGGTTGCACATGTATAAAGATGCTCCTGTGCCCCTTCAGCTCAAAAAAGAACAGTTCTTGTTTGTTAGTTGTTTCTGTGCCCCACTCCTGGCAGTGTCCAAGGTCAGGCTGGATGGGGCTTGGAGCAGCCTGGTCTAGTGGAAGGTGTCCCTGCCCGTGGCAGAGAGTTGAAACTGGAAGTACTTTAAGGTCCCTTCCAATCCAAACCATTCTATAATTCTATATTCTATAATACCAAGTGATGTGTATTTGCTCCAGGTACTCTGTGGAGTAATCAACTCTGAGGAGAAAAACTGATGCTGATGGTGACAGCGGGTTTGACCTTCCCAGGTTTGGTGCTGGTGGATGCTCTCCTGAGCTCCTCTAGGTAGTGTGGTCTTAGAATTACCATTTGCTTAAAAAAAAAGGTATATTATTTTTTACCAAGGCTAGTTTTTGACTTGCATAAATTAGCTTTGCTTCATGTCTGTAGAGGTGTTGGGGACAGAAGGAGGAACACTGCAAGAAAAAAAATTATTTAAAATTTCATGATTGTCAGATCTCAAGTCATTTTCTTTCTAAGCAGATCTGCAATACATGTCATTACCCATGGATTTTCATTTCCTTTTAACCCAATTAAAAGAAAGAAGTACTCTAGCAGTCCTTGTGGTGGAGGGGAAATATACTAAGAGAAAGGATGTTGATGTTACCTCTCATGCAATCAGTCCTCTCAGGCCAGGCAAATTTTATATATAGTGTAGAGAAGGACTGGTTGAATCAATTCCTTATTTCCAAGGAATTAATTTCTTAATTCTTATTTCTGGGCATTGCAAAATGGAGCCCAGAGGTGAAGGAAATTGGAGTTTTGTAGGCTTGTGTGTGAAGACATGGCCAGTAATGGATTGCTGCTGGCATGGTGAGTTAAACTCAGGTATACCTATATATACTCATCTTAAATATTCAGCTCTTGGATCACATCATCTGAGCTGCAGGGAAAGAGACTGCTTCCCTTCCATCATTTAATTTCTGTCAAAGGATATCTGTTCTCATCCCATTGTCCTAACCAGAAGCTATTAGCTAACCTATAGTTTACAAGATACACCTTAAGATGGAGGCTGTCTTACTTCAATGACACTTTATGTTAATACACTTAGATTTGCATCATTCTGAAAAATTAAATGTCTCTGTCATTTCAAGCTTCAGCAAGTGCTTGAAGTTCAGTGCTAATATTGGAGGATGGAACAGTTACCAACTACTGATCAGGATGACAGTATTTGTTGTAAGAACTTGTCAACCAGTCTTGAGATTTCTTTTGTTGTTGTTTTAAAAATAAAAAAGAAAAAAGGAATGCCTAAGTAGTTTAAATTTCTTTGTACGTGTTACTGAGATGAACTCTCCAAGACTAGTTGCCCTAGGGGAATCGATATTAGGATCATCAAAATGTTAAGGACCTGATGTCAATATAGCATGCTCCATTTGGAATGAGTAGTAAGTTATCTGATATTAGAGTAATTACTCTGGTGTAAATGAGATTGAAATCAATATCAGATTAGTGGCTAATTGGAGGCCTCTGATTGGTGTGGGTATATCTTCTGGGGCTGGAGAGAAATTCCCACTGCCAATTCTACTGAGCAAACTCTTTCTTTGTTCTTTCCTACATTTGCTGCCATGCTTTTCCTCCATGCTTGAATTTGCAAGCTTTCTTTAATCTAGAGCTTTGTATAGCACAACTGAGGAGCTCTCCTTGAGGGACAGTGTTTCAGAATTGTCTGCTAGGAAAGATAAACCTGTAAAACCAGAGCAAATGGAGAAAAGTTGTATTTATTAAGAAGCAGATGTTACAAACCTCATGTCTTCCTGCCTAATATTGGTGCAATTGGCTTATAGTCTTCCTGCTCTTTGTCAAGTCCCAATTCTGTCTGATTTTCTCACAGGCTTGCTATATTGTTCTGTGTTCTTGTATTCAGGTTGCAGTACAGCTGGCTGACAGATGAGCGGGAATTGCATTTGTTTTGCTTTGAGCAAACTGTATTAATTAAAATACCTCCCACTGGGCTTGCAGTTTGCTCTAAGTAGCACATATCATTAGCTTTTAAAAACCAACAGCATCATAAACTTAATATTATTTTAGCTTAAATGCTCTATAATTTAAGATGCACAATATAACCCTGAGGCAGAACAGCAAAGCTGGATGCATAACCCTGGATATCCCACAGAATAATGTGGGATTTTTTGTAAATTGAAAAGAGTCTGTATTAATTAGAAGGGGGGAGAAAGTTTGTTTGTTTTTTTTTTTGTGTGTGTGCTTTTTTTTTTTTTTTGTTTGTTTTAATTCAGCAAAGCAGGTTGTTTGACCAGAGCAATCAAACATGGAAATTAACAGTCTTGACAGGTATGTTCTTATTTTATATAAATGTGCATCTGTTACTGGAGAATAAGGTGCCTAGCGTGTTTTCATCTTGCCAAAATGCTTTTGGTAATGAGTAGCAGGCTATGGACAAGTTGTGTCTTGGAAAGTGTAGTTCTATATCTTCGGTTTCCTGCTTTTCAGCCAGGGTTGGAATATTCTTCTAGGCAGGTAAAAGCATTTCCTGGCATCTTTTTTAAGACATTTCAATGATTGGGACCTTCTCAAAGTTAAACTTGGGGCATGAGAAACTTTGGGTCTGATAGGAAGAAACAGACTGATTACTCTGTGAAGCAAGGAGGGGTGAAAGGAGAGTTCCAAGAAGCCTGGTTTGCTGTAAGATACAAGAACAAACATATAATGTGTGTTTTAGTAGCAAGTGTCATTAATTATAGGAGAAAGTCAGAGCCTTGGACTATTTCTATGCAATTCAGTCTGGGTTAGGGTTTATTGAAGTGACCCCTTGAACTGTTAAAAATGCACAGTAAACAATAGATGAATGAACAGGAGCTTCCCTCTGCTGGAAAAGACAGATTTGTGTATAGTGTTTAAAATGTTTATCACACACCAGAAGCCTCAGTGCAGAGTGTATTGCCATGGCAAATGCTTAAGCGTTGTGGCATGCGTTCACTGAGTATAAGTAAATAGAACAGATGAAATTGGTCTGTTGGGCTTTAGATTAAGGGAAATTTCTCTTATTTAAGACAGTATTGGCCTTGGGTCATGCACTGTAGTATATTTTTTTTCATCCAGCACATTATTAAAAATGCAGTGCAGTATAAAGAATCATTAAGGATGTGCATTTCATTAAATGAGTGCTTTATATCCAG
Source organism: Psittacus erithacus (assembly GCA_009867235.2). Lineage (NCBI taxonomy): Eukaryota > Metazoa > Chordata > Aves > Psittaciformes > Psittacidae > Psittacus > Psittacus erithacus. Next base: position 15,288 of record WYDI02030703.1, read on the forward strand.
TTAGCAGTGAAAGTAGTAAGCAAATGAATACTTGGAGTTTCAGCAAAGAAACCATACTGAAGACCAAGTCAGAAAGAAAGCTTGTTGCTCATCTGTCACCTGTCATTTAGAATTGCACTAATGATAACAGTGAAGACAACAGAATGAGAAGGATGCGTGTTTGGAAGATCTGCACTGTTGAGGCATGGCAAAAGTAGTTGGTCAAAAAGATGGACCTAGATCTAGGTCTAGACACAGATATATCTAGATATGCAGCTGAAGTGTTCTGTTGCTGCTTCCATTTGGGCAGGGCAAAGTAGTTCGGCTTTAGTTTTACACGTATATCTGATTGGGATGCTCTCAGCAGGAGGTCATTAGCAAAGGCTCCCAGGGTGGAGGACTTGAATGCACAACCAGGATTAAGTCCCAGTAGAAATATCATTTGCATGCACTTAGCTCAGAAAGACCCAGGCTAAGCTGGTTTTCCTTTTCATGCACTAAAACAGGTAAACTTTGTCCAAGGGTATGGAACACTTTGCTGCCTTCATCCTGAGAGAGCCTTTAACTGCACAGCTTCAGGCTGTTTGGGTGGGAGCACACTTTTCCTTCTGGTTTTTGTTGTTTGTTTCTTGTTTTGTGAGGTTATCTTTGTATGTGTATGGTGGTTTGTTTTGGTTTTTGGTTTCTTTGTTTGGTTGTTTTTTGTTTGTTTTTCAGGAGAGGATTTGAGAGCCCTTGGGCTAGCAAGGGGGGTGAGAGAGGAAGGATACTGCAAAAATTGCATGGCAGGAGGCAGCTCTGTATTCTATTCTCTTTCTTAAGTATGGCTTATGTATTTATATGTTGCACCAAGTAAAAAAGCGTGAGCAGGCCTTGGACAAGTGATTGGAATTGCCATCTCTGGTCTCTAATTGCTGGGCCATGACCTACAGCCTAGGGAGGTTCAGTAACTTTGGGGAGGTAAAAGAATGTGGATTTGAACTCCTTTGACTAGGTAAGATCACAACAACCCGTATTTCCTGTGCTGTAAGATGCTAGAGAAGGAGAAAAGAATAATATTCAGTTTCTGTTAAATATCACAAAATGTCTGTTATGGAATTAGCATGCAATGAAAAATATGCATAATATTTGTTTTGTAAAATGTGTGTCAACTTTGGGGTCTTTGTGTAAGATACAGCCCTGAAAACAGGGTTTGGAGCACAGAAATGGTCATTGCTTTCTCCTTCATCTCTACAGATCCTATTACTTCAATACTGGTTTAATTATTTTCTTGGGTATGATTTCTTGCTACTCATCCTTAAAGCAGCATGGTTTCATTCCCAAGGGCAGAAACCTTTCCTTTACTGAAGTTTGGCAAGTCACTTTCAAAAGACTGCAGGTTTTTTGAGTCTGCAAACCTGATTTATTGGTTAATCCCCACAGGGGATATAGAAAGTGTCATATGTTATATATTCTATGAGGTGTTTTTGTCTAGACAGAGTATTAGAGTAAGGTTAGAAAAGATACTCAGGAACTTCTGCAATTTTTAAATGTAAAAGGACCTATTACTAAGTAACTTCTCAGTTGCCAGTTGCTTTATGCTGAATACTTACGGTTTTTGAATAAATCCAAATGCCTGCACTTGCTTTCTGCTAAACAGTTTTGGCCTGTGCTTGGATCCAGTCTTATTCAACTTATTTATCAATGACCTGGATGAAGGGATGAAGTGTACCCTCAGCCAGTTTGCTGATGATGCGAAGCTGGGAAGAGCAGCTGATAACACCTGAAGGCTGTGCTGCCATTCAGCAGGACCTCGATAGGCTGGAGAATTGGGTACCTCATGAGCTTCAGCAAGACCAAGTGTAGGCTGCTGCACCTGGGAAAGAAGAGCCCCAAGTGCCAGCACAGGCTGGGGGCTAACCTACTGGAGAGCAGTTCAGCTGAGAAGGACCTGGGAGTACTGGTAAAGAAGGCTCTGAGGACACCTTAGAGCAGCTCCCTGTGCCTAAATGGGCCAACAAGAAATCTGTAGAGGGGCTTTTGACAAGGGCCTGTAGTGACAGGACAAGGGGAAAGGGCTTTGAAATGGCAGATGGGAGACTGAGATGGGCTCTTAGGCAGAAGTTCTTCCTTGTGAGGGTGGTGAGGCAGTGGCACAGGTTGCCCAGAGAAGCTGTGGCTGCCCCATCCCTGGCAGTGTTCAAGGCCAGGTTGGATGGGGCTTGGAGCAACCTGGTCTAGTGAAGGAAGTAGATGAGCTTTAGAGTCCCTTCCGACCCATATCATTCTATGATTCCATGATAAAAGACTCTTCTCTCCTTCAGTCATTTTCACTTGCACTTTTAGCTCAAACTTGTTTCCTAGGTTTCCTCTTTTCTTTCCCTTTATCTGTACTGCTCATCATCCCTTATGAGAGCTCTTGACTGTTTTGCTTGAAGTCTCTTGACCACTGGCTTCTGTACCAAGGTGACCAAATGAAATGGTAAGAATAATGGGTTAGAAGATAAAAATGTCACTCAAACCTGAAGGTGTTTAGGGACTTCTGCCATCAGGTCCACTGTCACTGAGCTAACAAAGTTATGGCTGAACAGGCCATTTCTGTAGAATCATAGAATGGTTAGGGTTTAAAAGGACCCGAAAGGTCATCCAGTTTCATCAAATAAGCTGCTGCCATAGACCATGGGTACATTTGGATCAAACTTGTTAAACCAGTACTTTTTTGTGAGCTTTGTGTTACTGAGAATGGCATTTAAAACATGCTGTAATGGGCAAATTCCTGTGTTTAGTGTCTTGCCAGACTAAGGATTTTCCATCAAACTGAGGTCATCCTGCTAACCTTCACTGATTTTAAGGGGAAACCAGCTCATTACTGCAGCAGTAATTAAATCTGCATGCCTACTTGAGCAATTTGATATTTCATTAAAATAGAAGTATTATGGTGGGATAGTTGAGATAAATGATAATTCAACGTTTGCAAAAGTAACATAATCTGATTTTTTTGTTTGTTTTCTTTCAGTCCTTAAAAATATTTCTTAGTGTATAGGCATGCATGGAGCAAGCCTTGGGAAACATACACTAGCCTAGAATGTATCTAGCACATATTTTGCAAGTTCTGAAGAAGACCATAGAAGAATTCCATCAGATGAAAGATGCAGAGTACATAAAAAATCCAAACTTGAAGAATCTCACTTGAAATCATTGGCTGCATTTTTGCGTATATGTCTGTGTAACACTGTTGTTGCTGGCTGCTAGCAGAATGAAGAAAAAATATCTTTGGTTAAGAAAATTTTAGACTTATTTACAAAGAGCTTTGCAATTTTATGTGATTAGAAGTATTTAACAGTAGTCTGTGAAAGTATGTAACTGAATTAATGTTTTGCTTCACTTTTTAAAGTGGATGTGATAAACAAGTAGGGATTCTTCCCCACTGCATTGCCAATTATCTGTGAAAAAGAAATCTTTGCTTTCTGGCAGCGTACTGGTCTAGTTTGTTCAGAACCTCCTAGTTAATAATACACATCTGGCTCACAGGTTCAACAGCCCTTAGACTACTGAGACAGAACAAATACTGTAGTTATTTGCTTTACTGGTAAGGGATCACTAATCATAGGTCTTTATGACACTTACTGAAAGTGCTTTTTTGGCATTCTTGGGCTCTTGACTTTCAGTGCTTTTTCTTTTTAATTACCTTTTTAATTACTCGCCAGCCACCCAGGGAACTCACAATTGGCTCTCACTGAGGACTTTCAAAATGAGGAATTCTTCTTGGCTATTTAGCTTCTGCCTTCTTTATAATAGTGACTCTGCTGATTATGATGTACACTTCCTCCTGAATTGATAAAAGTCTCCTTCTGTCTCTTACTTTAGATGTGATCCAGCACAGCTTTAACCCTGTGTCTTGTCGTACAGCTTTGTAATGCTCAATCATTTAGCAACAATATTTTGAAATGTTTTGGACATTTTTGCGATATAGTTGCTCCTACCAATCTTTTTGAAGCTCTTGTTTATTGTCATTGTACCATATCTGGTGACAGAAGGGAGATTTAGATGAGATATTAGGAAGACGTTCTTCCCTGTGAGGGTGGTGAGGCACTGGCACAGGTTGCCCAGAGAAGCTGTGGCTGCGCCTTCCCTGGCAGTGTTCAAGGCCAGACTGGACTGGGCTTGGAGCAACCTGGTCTAGTGGAAGGTGTCCCTGCCCATGGCATGGTTTTGGAGCCAGGTGAGCTTTAAGGTCCCTTCCAACCCAAACCATTCTGTGATTCTATGATTTGAAGTGTTCCTGTTAAGCCAAATGATACCAGTCTTGGCTCCAGATGACTAGAAGAAAAGTTAGTGGTAATGCTTCCCTTCCTGCTTTCCTTTCTGAAAATCTGCTGGCTGATTAAACATTGGCAAGATTTCTTGACAGGTGAAAAAACTTAAATTTGATTAAACTCAGAAAGATAGAGGCTATGGAGTTAAGCTAGAAAAGGTGTTTGAAATGCAGATGAGTTAACCTTTTTGTTGTTTTGGTTTAAACAGTAATGGGTTGTTTTAATGGGCTAAAAAGATAGGATTTCCATTATTGTAATATACTAAGGACGTGGGGTTAACTTGATTAATTTACATGAGGCTGTGCAGTGTAGGCCTCTTAATTGTCCTCTGGTTTGCCCAGAAATGTTACTGGTCATGTCTGAGTACCAGTTACATTCTGGAAATTGCTGGGGCTCCCATGCAGTGCTTCTGCTGCCACAGCATGGAATTTAGATGCTTTTGAGTAAAAGGCAAGATTTTACATTGTATGGTGTCCTTTGCAAAAGTCATATCCCAAATCAGTAAAACACTGTGTGTACAATTGAAGTGGACTACCCTAGAAAATAAGAAGACTGTTAAATGCTTGCTTATAGCTTTGAAAGACTTTAACCTGTTGATTTAAAAATTTACCATGCACAGCATGTACTCCTGGGCAATTATTTTTCTAGGCCAATTAAAAATCTGCCTTTCCTACTTGATTATTCCTCCTCCCCACCTTGGAAGGTACCTTAAAGCTGATCCAGTTCTAACCCCCTGCCACAGGCAGGGACACCTTCCACTAGACCAGGTTATTCCAAGCCCCGTCCAACCTGGACTTGGACACCGCCAGAGATGAGGCAGCCACAGCTTCTCTGGGCAACCTGTGCCAGGGCCTCACCACCCTCACAGGGAAGAGCTTCTGCCTAAGATCTCATCTAAATCTCCCCTCTGTCAGGTTAAAGCCGTTCTCCCTTGCCCTGTTACTACAGCCCCTTGTCAAAAGCCCCTCTCCAGATTTCTTGTCCCCTTTAGGCTCTGGAAGCTGCTCTAAGGTCTCTCTGGAGTCTTCTGTTCTCCAGGCTGAACAAGCCCAGCTCTCTCAGCCTTTTTGTTACTTTAAAAAAAATCCATTGCAGAACTGGACATCCAAAATCATTAGTCACTCTCAAAATATTAGGCAGTATGTTTGAATGACGGTGAAAGAAAATTCCAGGTTTGAGTTTGCTCTAAGCTAACTGCAGAAATGGAGTAGCCCATGTCTTGGGGGATGGTGTGCTTATGTACTACATGAGAAGCCAGTTGGCAGCAGGCAGCTTCAATGTTTTTTTTTTGAAGAATGTACAACTGACAGGCATATAGCAAATATGTATTAGGGCAACACTCATGTTAAATGGTAAAATGTATAGTACTCCTCTATGGTACATTACTAGTACTCTCTACCTCGTTACTAAAAGCAATTAAAAGAACATTTTGGCATATGGCACCAATGGAGGTAAAAGCACCGTGCTTTCAAGAATGGCTTGGTTAGAAAAATTTCAATTTTCAATTATGCTTGAAAGGACAAAGTGCAAAATTAACAAATGTGCAATTGATTTCAGTAGTAATTATGTAAGAATTCCAGGCATATAGAAGATGAGAAGCGTGGAATAATTAGTTGTGGATTTTTTTACTGCTGTAATTATAGTGATGAATATGCATGAGGATGTTTGGGGAAGGGAAGCACAGCAAGTAACTGTATTTAATTAAACTTTTAGCTGGCTTAGTTATGGAGGCTGCACTTTTTTCTTTAATCCTTTCAAAACTGCCGTGAAACTCCTGAGGCAGGGTAGTTCCACTCGAGTTTGAAGATTACTCTTTAGGATCTGTTTTTCCTATGTAGAGGTCTCCCAGGTCATCTTTGTGGAAAGCTGCTCAGCAGGAAAGGACCCCCGGAGGGTGCTGATTGATGGCTGCTGAACATGAGCCAGCTTGTGTCCAGGCAGCCAAGAAGGCCAACAGCATCCTGGCCTGTATCAGGAATAACGTGGCCACCAGGGCCAGGGCAGTGATCATCCTCCTGTACTGGGAACTGGTGAGGCTGCACCTCGAGTCCTGTGTTCAGTTCTGAGCTCCTCACTACAAGACAGACATTGAGGTGCTGGAGCGGGTTCGAAAAGGGGCAACAGAGCTGGTGAAGAGTCTGGATCACAAGTCTTATGAGGAACAACTGAGGAAACTGGGGTGGTTTAGTCTGGAGAAGAGAATGCTTAGGGGGGACCTTACCACTGTGCAACTACATGAAAGGAGGATGGAGCCAGGAGGTGGCTGGTTGCTTCTCCCAAGTAACAGGTGATAAGACAAGAGGAAATGACCTCAAGCTGTTCCAGGGAAGGCTTAGATTGGATATTAGGAAGTTTTTTTTCCCCAGAAGGGTGGTCAGGCATTGGAACAGGCTGCCCAGGGAAGCAGTGGAATCACTGTCCTGGAAGTGTTCAAAAACACTTGGTGGACTTGGTAGTCACGGGGTAACAGTTGGGCTTGATGGTCTTGAAGGTCTTTACCAACCTAGTTGCTTTATTATTCTGTAAGCCATAGATAACCATTATGTTCTGATTTTCTGGCTCTTGAAACTTCTGTGGAAAGCCCAGTGAAAGTGAATTGCAGCTTTTATTGTTTGTGCATTTAAAAGTTTCAAAGAGATAGATATAGAGTGATACACAGGTGAGCATGAGGTGGAGAAACTGTCCTGATCTTCAGTAGCATGAGGCAAAAGTGATGGCTGTACACAGTGATGTTGAGATTGGCCTTTAGTTTCCAAAGGTCTATATATTGGGTTCCTTACCTATAGAAACAGAAGGTAGCTGAAAAATTAAAGAAAAATTGTTTGCAAAGGGAGCAAGGAGCCATGAGAAGTGTGTGTATGGGATTTGTTTTATGGCTTTACTCAATGTTTTCTAGATATTTGGTATGTTCAATTTAGCCTAGAATTCAGTGTGATTTTTGTTTGGTTGGTTTTTGGTTTTTTTGTTTTTTGTTTTTTTTTTTTTTTTTTTTTTTTTTTTGGGGGGTGGGGTGGGTTTGTTGTTTTTTTTCTTTCCTAATTTGTGTTTAATCAGGCTTTTTAGCTGATATGTAGGCATGTTAAATCCATCTCCATCTTGAATGCATGGGCACTGTGGATGACTTGTTAAAATATCACACAGCACTGGGGAGGACAGAACAGAGTTGCTCCAGGATAATTAAGCATACCTTAACAGTAAAGTAATAAAGCCTCCTCCTTTACAGTAATAAAGAAAAAGTAAATAATCCATTCAGTTGTGTGTGTGGAGAAAAGGGTATGGTGATGGATGCTGACAACTCCTGCCTGATCCTGGCTGACAATTTTTAGCTCTACAGCTTTAGGTGGATCATTGTATTAATTTAAGCCTTGGTCTTTAGGAAAGGAAGATGTTCACCTGTCTTGTTGGATTTCTGTGATTTGTCTATATATGCTTGAGGGAAATGTATTATAAAAGTAATAGTAGAGTTAGTGATTTGCATCTGTACTAAAAAGGAGCAGTAGTAAATGTGTTTGTTTCTTCCTCTTTGAAATGAGGTATATTCTGAAACTTTTTTTAAGAATGATTTTTAAAATTGCTGCAGATGCTCTTATATGGGTGTGTATATGGGAACGTGTTTCAGCTATTACAGAAGAAGCTCCCTAGAACCTTTGCCCACATGATGTGGTTATTCCCCAGTACATATTCTATACTGACACACAGCTTTTGTTTAAATATATTCCGAAACATCATTTCTCTTTCTCTTCTTTTCTCTGAAGTGTACCATTAGATTTGTCCTGCATCTATTCCCTTTTACCCTTGTCATCTTTAGTTCTAATATGCACAACAGTCTAACAAAATGAGACACTGAGCTTAATTTTTATAACCCATGGCTATTATAAATACTTCGATCATGTCCCCTCTTAATCATCTTCTGTCAAGACTAAATAAATCATACTGTTTTCTCTATTGATATTTAAGCCCTGTTTCCCCATTCATCATCATTGTGTCTCATGCTATACTCTCACCAACCTAATTCTATCTGTCTTCAAATAAACTGGCCAAAATAAGATGCTGTCATTCAAGCGCGGTTTTATTAGTGTTTTGTGGAATCACACAGCAATATGTTTAATATCCTTTCCTTGTGATAAGCCAGTTTTCTGTTAACCTTCTTTACCACTGCAATGCATTAGACCAAGATTCTGTCACTAAAGGTTCATTTTCATATGACACATTAACTAATTCCGTGCCTTTTAAACTATGCTTAGCTGTGCTAATCTGTATTATTTGCCTCCAGTCTTTTCATGCAGAATGTGAACTGTAAGTATACTACCAAAAATCTCTTCCTTTGTCCTTGCATACAGTAATTATCTTGACATAATGATTAATAATTATGATTCTTGCCTCTTCATACAAATCTGGAAATGCGTTTTGCTTTCTTGCATTGAACACACACTTTTCATATCAAGAATTGCACAATTCAGCATGATTAGCACAGTCAGCCAGGGTCAAAGGGAAAACAAATGTTTCCACAATCTCTGTGGAGACAAAAAGCAAGACTGCATCTTCAGTGAGAATAAAACCTGTCACTCTCACATTCATTAGGCTGCGTTTGTCAGTGCTGAATAAACAACCTTTCATCAAGTGCAGCAATTTAATTCGTTCTGTAATTAAAGATATTTTTGCTTAATTTATTTATATGAAAACTTACTGAAGTGAGACCAAAATTCTTATAATTCATATTTCAAAAAAAGGAATGAGGCTTCTGGATAAAATCCCAGGTACTATAATACCTTGATTTTCTGTCTGAGATGTTACACTGAGTCCATCCACAGAGGAAAGCTATCCAAGTTTTCTCTACGCAAGAAATGGAGAGACGAGCTCCTTCTTCCTTGTGTCTGGATGAGGGTGGTCCCAAGCACAACTGCAGGCTGGGGGAGGCTGTATGGAGAGCAGCCCTAAGGAGAAGGACCTTGGGAGTGTTGGGTGACAAGAAGCTCCCCATGACCCAGCAGTGTGTGCTTGCAGCACAGAAACCACCTGTGTGTGGGGCTGCATCACCAACAGGTCAAGGGAGGGGATTCTCCCCTTTTACTCTGCTCTGGTGGGACCCCCTAAGTCTGGTAGAATATATAGACTTGTCAATGAAGTATGAACTTGTATTGAACTCAGCAGTAGGACAGGATCATACAACAAGCAAGAGAAAATTCTTTAAAAGAGGAGATCCATCCTCATTGCAATGAGGGTGTTTTCAGTCTTTTTTTCTGTGTATCTGAAGACAGGCTTGGTGAAACTAATGCAGGTTTGTTAGCTCACTCAGAAATAACCCAAGTATGGATTTTATGGGATGTCTTGGGTTATTTAATTGTAAGGGGTGAAGTATTAGTGGTTTTTTTTGGACTTACAGGCCAGCGTATTAAATTCTGAGGTCTCTGGTTGCTTCTCATTTTCTTTCCCATCCGTTTCTCTGGCATTACACAGTCTGTGTTTTGTGATCGGGAAGGCCAAATAGGGCTGTGCAGTAGTTACTTTCACAACCAATTGCTATCATCTTTGCTGTGGTGCTTTATGGTTTGATTTGCAACTGGCTATGACGCTTGTTAACACAAATCCTGAAGATACAACCTGAACGTAACAAAACTACTGAGGCCATAATTTGGCAAAACTTTGTTGTTGTTTACATGGAGTTAACAAAGTTTGTAGCTGGAAGCAAACATTAGTTTGTATGTCAAATGATTGTAGTGTAAAGTGAGGATGACTTTAAGAAGCAAAGTATCTCTTGATGTAACTTCATACAGGTGCTGTCTCTGGTGGAACCAAGCACCGATCACCACCTCGGTTTGAGCTGCATGTCCGAAGGTAGCTTGTGGGGCTCTTGCTAGAATGGATTTGCTGCCCGTTCCTCTACTGCATCATAGAAGCAGTCATTGAAGGAGCATTGGGTGGGTATGAATGGATGATGTGAAATGGTACTGTAGGAAGGGTTTTAAGTGACCTCGCAGGTCTCGTCAGCCTTTGCTGTCTGGTTTAGTCTTTTTTTTTTTTCACTCAAGATCACAACCTGCTGATGGCTTCTGAATAGTTAGGACACTGTCTTGAATGAGTCCACACCTGTGTGGACCTTGTGTCCAACAACATCTAGTCGCAATTTTATTAAAAATAGGGTTGATCATAGGAATATATAAGACAGGGCATGGACTTTGTACTAACACCTTTTCAAAAAACAGAGCCATTAAAATACAGTCCTTGAGTGATTAGACTAAATTTAAAGGCTGATTGCTTTACGGTATATCTAAATCACACTTAAGCAGTATTTCTTGCCACGTACAGCTGATTCTGCAGTGTCTGTAAACTGTGCACTGCATCTCTTCAAACCTTATTATCATTCTTATGCACCCTACCACTAATGCAGCATCTTGGAAAAAGTTAATGCCCCATGGTAGCTGAACAGGATGTCTCTTCTTACCAGCCTCCAGAATAAACACTATAAAAGTGCAGTTCATCTGTCTGTCCTGTGCAGCATCTCACATTAAGCTTTTTCCAGACATCCTATTGAAATAACATGCATTTTTGCAGGCATGTAAATCACCCAAGATAAATAGGTAAGTCTTGTAACATGGTGTAATTTAGTTTCAGGGTTGATATATGATAAAAACACAAGCATTACATCCACTGATCTTTCATTTTGATTAGTCTACTTTTTGTTTTGAGTTGTATGGGGTTTTCGTTGTTTGGGGTTTTTTTTTCCTCATAGATATTCAAGGGATTCCAAAGCATGTTAGCAGAGCATGTCATGGAACCTTGGATTCTAAACTCTCAGGGCCAGACAGGAATAGGAAAGGCAAAGCCCCCCATGGCTTTTGTCAAATTTCTTTTCCTCCATACTTTTGACTTGAAAATGCTTAAGACCTTTCAAAATTAATTAACATAGAGCATGCTTCTGTAGGGAGCAGGGACCTAATACAACATCCAGGCTCTTACCTACCTCAGAGCTCTCCAATTCCAGTTAACCTTTCCAGAAGACAGGATGGTGCACATGCACATAAATTTGCCAGTGTTGCCAAGGGTATTTGGTAGGAAATATACTTGTTATGCTATTAGTTCAAGAAGTGAAGATGAAGCTGATATTGAAGACTGTGAGTCTGCTTGGGTCTTCCTGGGTAATTACACAGTTCTGTTAACTTTTGCATTGAAACTTTGTTTTGTTTTAACTTTCAAGACTATACAATACTACTCATTAAGTGTACACAATGGATTGCACAGCAACCAGAGCCCCAAAATCTGGATTTTTCCTGCAGTTGGGAAATGCTGTTCATGACTTGCACACCTCTTGGGACATGAGGGGGAAGGAGCAGACTGTAGTACAAAATCAGTGGCTGTTATCTTCAGCTTAGTGTGTTGCTAGTTGTCATAGGTCATGGCAAAAGCACCAAAAGCATGTTTATGCTGTGAAGACAATACAGGTTTTTGTTCTCTGAAGCATGTTCTCTGCTTTCTTTTATAACCTTGGTCCAACAAAGAGCCTTTTAGTACTGCTGCTATTTGAGATTTTCAGTTTTAATTTAGTGCCTGGGGGGAGGTGATGATAGTGGAAGCCCCTAGAACTGTCAGTGCACCAGGCTCTTTCTGGGTGTCATAAAATATTACAAAAAGTGTACAGTAACAAACTTCTTGGCAGCCTCCTTTATAGTGACCCTCCATTTTCAAAGTAGGAAGAGCAGACAAACTGAAGTAACTGAACCCCTCTATTTAGAGAAGAGGACTTTATTAGGAGAAAGTTCATCCTTTTTATGGTCTGCCCCTGCTTTCTGGCATAGTTTCTGTACTGGTTGTGAATTAATCAAATTACATCACTAATCTTTTGGGCCATCACATGTTCAGGAAGTGCTGCTTGGATCAATGTCAGACTGATCCCGAGTTGCATTTGAGTAACACTTTAATTTCCTCTTTGGCCCCCATCCAGTTGCCAAGCCCCTGGACCTCTTGTTTTCTGTGCTTGATGGCAGATTTTGGCTTTACAGGTTTTTTTACGTTGCTGCCAAGTTAATTTTAGAACTTCAGTTGCCATGGCTACTGCTAAGTATTTCTTAGTTCTCTATTTATTTGCTCAGTTTGCTGCTTTCCTTTTTAATTTTTTTTCTTTTTGTGGGTGTGAAGTTCATGGAGTAATTATTCTACCCTGCAGAAGATAAAAAGGAGGGCATGCGAGAGGTGAGGCTCTTGCTCTCCAGTCTGACTTAGCTGCTCTTTCAGTAGCAGCAAAGACTTGAAAGCACTGCTCTTGTAATGTGTGGTCAGGATGAGGGGTTTAAGTCCGGGAAGGAAGGCACAGGTAATGCACTCAGCTGGATGTACTGAATGAGATATGCTGAGACCACTGTTACTTCTACTGTCTTGAGGTTTATTGCTGGCTAATTGTATAGGCTTATACAACTAAGTGTAGTTCCAAGTCACAGAATCCTAGAATGGTTTGGGTTGGAAGGGACCTTAAAGCTCATCTAGTTCCACCTACAGGTTTCATCCTGCTGTTTTCCCAGAAATTTTACCTCTTTACTGAGTACCTGGTAAGAAAAGATGTAAACATTTTGTATTACTTTTGCCAATTCCCATCGATAAGCTCTGTTTAGTATGTGTAACACCTCTATTAACAAATCTCTATTCTGTGCCTGAAACAGAGAAAGACAAAGCAGGGCAGAAAAACACTTTGAATGCAGTTGAAAACAAGTCCTTGTCTTAGGTGTCCAAGGGAAACATGAGGCTGCTTGGGGAGGGGAGCAAATGGTAACTAAGCATGAAACTCCATGAAGTCCAGATGAGAAATTTAAGAGCTTTTCAGGACTTAGCTGGATGCACTGGGAACTCCTTGCACAAAAAGTAAATAACGGCAGAGGCTCTGCCTGTCTGTATTTGTTTTTTGTCATCTTTAACCTTCCAAGCTGCAGCTCTGCTCTTTAGCCAGTTGGAATTTAAATGTGTTGCTACAGTAGCATCTTTGTTGGGGATGGACTGTGGCTCGTGCTCATTAAAGCTACAGATGTCTGCTGAGATTATACATTTCAGAAGCTTTTTCTGTGATGAACTGTGAAATGCCAGGCTTGAGCAGAAGATTGAGAAAGATAAAATAATAGCCCCTCATCCCTGTGTCTGGCAGAATTAATGCAGTTGCTCTCAGCTCTCTTTAAAAACTTTGAGGCAGCAAATTGTTCGCAGTGAATAAGATAGCCCTCTGAGCACAGCCCATTGTGTTTCCTTTATCAGTCTTTTCCTAAATTATTCACAAAGCTTTTTACACTGCAGAAATCTCTAATCCACAGATTCAGCGTTCCCCAGATAACTAGGGTTTAATAGGCGTAAGTGGCAGTGATAAACTGTTTATATATGACGTGATTAAGAAACTTATATCTTCATAAGGGGGGTGGGGGGAAGTGCGAAGAATAAATACTCCATGAATTTAAACCTGAAATTGGTGAATTTGCATTTAATAGCAGAACAGGCAGAACTATTTAAACCTGACTGGATAATACCTGCTGCTTCTGGCGAAGATGACTGAATTATCTAGAAATTCAGTTCAGTGACTTCTGTGATGTGTGAACATTTGCTGAAAGTTAGTAGAGCAGAGCTGAAGAGTTTTGTGGCTCTTTTTTCCTAAAATAGTGGTGCATGTCCAGCTAAGATTTTTCAGATGTTTTCATCTGTCCCCCCTGTTGTAGTGTGCTCAAAATGTGTAGAGGTTCATCAGACAGTCCTGTCTAGTGCTGTGGTTTAACCCCAGCTGGCAACTGTCCTCCTGGTGGGATAGGGTGAGAATTGAAAGGGTAAAAGTAAGAAAGCTCATGGGCTGAGATGAAGGCAGTTTAATAGGTAAAGCAAAGGCTGTACATGCAAGCAAAGCAAGGCAAGGAGTTCATTCGCTACTTTCCATCACAAGCAGGTGTTCAGCCATCTTCAGGAAAGCAGGGCTCCATCGTGCATGATTGTGACTTGGGAAGGCAAATGCCATCACTCTGAATGTCTGTCTCCCTGCCTCCCTTCCTGCCTGCCTGCCTCTCTCCCTCTATATGCTGAGCATGACATGGTGTGGATCATCCCTGGGGTCAGTTTGGGCCAGATGTCTCCTCCCAACAATTTGTGTGCCCCCAGCCTACTCACTGGTGGGGTGAGGACAAGAAAGGGCCTTGGCTCTTTGTAGTGCTGCTCAGCAGTGACAGAGACAGCCCTGAGTTATCAACACCATTCCCAGCACAAATCCTAAACACAGCCCCATATCAGCTACTATGAAGAAAATTAAATCTGCCTCAGCCAAAACAAGCATAGCTAGGTATCCATGGTTCCCTTCCACATATCTGTAAACTCACCTGGCTTTGTTACCAAGGAATTGCCAAGAAGTTGCTCATTTCAGCATGATCAGATATATAGTAAGACAAAGAAAAAACTTGATGTAAAAGTCTCTTGTATGCAAAACTGTCTCATAGTTCTGCTTTTATTTTAGCTGTACTATAGAGCAGTTTTCTTGCCCGGAACATTTTGGAAGACTGTTAAGAGCAGTTAATTTCTTCTCCTTGAATGAGAGGTGCCCTCTCTAGGGCTACAAGCCAAGGTAATGTTACTTGCATCTTTTGCAGCTTTAGATTTAAAGCCTTTGCTAGAAAAGGTAGGTTGGATGCAGGTGTGTCTTGATTTAAACTACACCACAGCAGAAGTGAAATGTCACTGGACTTCTCTTGTAAGCATGTTTTGCTAAGGGACCTTAAAATTGTATCATCTTGGCCCAGAAGGCAAGAATAAGGTTGTTATGGTGGTGAAAGAAGGCTTTGTTTCAATGATGGCCGAATCTTCCTAGGCAGAACTCGGTCTCTGAGATATGGTGCACTCTATGTTCCTGTAAAGGTCTAAAGACTATGCATGTTTAGGGAGCCGGGTTTTTTGCGTAGGGAGGGAGAGTGTTTCCATGCAAAATATTCAGCAATGCCCAGGGCACAAGAAAGAGTGCTTGATGGATAAAATGGATTTTTTTCATCTTCACAGGATCATAGAGTCACAGCATAGTTTAGGTTGGAAGGGATGTTAAAGCTTATCCAGTTCCAACCCCCTGCCACGGGCAGGGACACCTTCCGCTAGACCAGGTTGCTCCAAGCCCTGTCCAACCTGGCCTTGAGCTCTGCCAGGGATAGGGCAGCCGCAGCTTCTCTGCGCAACCTGTGCCAGTGCATCAGCACCCTCGCAGGGAAGAATTTTTTACTTATATATATATGGGATATATCTGTACCCCTCAGTGCAGCGCCCTGTTGGACGCACACAGGCTAGAACTAGCTGAATGGATGAAGATGCTTATTCAGAAGCCAAAAGCAATATTACTGTGTTGGCAGGTTCAAAGGCTGCGCAAGATCGCATTATTCAAAGCAGCACCTTCATGGGGCTCTACTGGTTTGGAGATCTCTACACAGACCTGTGGTCCCTAGTGTAGGCATATGCCTTTAGGTTGCTCTTATTCTCAGAGATACATTGAACTATGTGGGAATGCAAGCAGCAGATCTAAAAACCTGAGAAGGGATAGAGTTATTGACAAAGAAATGATGTTTCATTGGTTGCAGTAATCCCAAAGCTCCAAATCAGCATGTTAGTTTCAAATTTACCCAAAATCTTTGCAAGATATGTGGGTTCTTGCATGAAAAGAACCAGCTAAAATAGATGTTTTGTTTCAGAGTGTCCTAAAAGTGGTCATCAGAACCCATCCGACTTTTGATCAGGTATTTTCTTCTTCAGCAGTCTGGTTAATCTGTTTGGATTTATGTAAGTTTTTTGTGTGGGACCTCAAAGATGCTTTCCTAAACAGGTGGATGACCTTTAAAGTTTTGGAAAAATGTTGACATATAATTCACTCTTCTCATTTTTCTTCCCTTTTAATAAAATGGAGTTTATAAAGAGGAGAGATGGTGCTGCTGTGGAATGATCCCATGGTAGCTAATTAAGTCTCATCAGGTGTACAAAGGCATCCTGTTCTCAGTCTTATGCCAATGGGCTGTAACCAGTGAGCTAAGATGAATGAAAGTCCTGGGGCATTTTACTGGCATGTCATAATATATTTACCTTCCTTGCAATGAAGAATTGCAGATACTGCATAGATCAGTTCTTGCAAATAAACTTGTTGATGTTCACATAAAAGTGATCTGCTTGTCACTATATTCCCTAGGCTAGCCCTTGTCCATGATATGAATTCATTTCTCAGGTGGTAAATTTAGGGAGTGTATTAAAGAAGCCACTGCAATATGTGATGGCCGTAATTAAAATTACTAATGCATGTGAATTCCTTTTCTCCTTTCTGCTTTGATTTACATTCTTTTTGCAGACTTTGCTCACTTTGAGGTGAGCCCAGAGACCTCAGATTGACTGATAAACAATGATTTTTGCCATCTCTCCAGCACAGTTGCACAGGGAAGTAAATTTAGTAAGGATCCTTGCTGAGATGTGTGACCTTAGGTATCAAGAAATCTGCATGTCTTGCAGTTGACCTGCATAGCTCTGTTCTGTGGTTGTAATGGCATCATCAGTAAAACAGAACTATGCAAGAGTGGTGAATTTCGTAGTTAGTACCAGGACCAATAACCATAGAATCGCAGACTGGTTTGAGTTGGAAGGGACCTTAAAGCTCACCCAGTTCCAACCCCTCTGCCATTGGCAGGATTGCCTTCCACTAGACCAGGTTGCTCCAAGCCCCATCCAACCTGGCCTTGAACACTGCCAGGGATGGGGCAGCCACAGCTTCTCTGGGCAACCTGTGCCAGGGCCTCAACACCCTCACAGATAAGAAGTCATGTTCCTTTAGTTCCTTTCCTTACAAAGAAAGTACAGTCTTTCTTTCCCATCTCATTCCTTCTTACTGAAGTACCTATGACTTAAATAGAGATGTTTAAAGGATTACCTATTTTATTTTGTGTTACCTTACCTGACTAATCCATAAATTATTTTAGGGATGCTGGAAAATATGGTTTGGTGTTTAACCATAGAAGTGAACTACCAAAATAAAATACTGAGAAAAATACCCAAAGCATCTTAATGCAGTACAACGTGTGCTTGAGGAAAGCTCTTCTATTATGCTGGATACAGTCAGTATATATTTCATTATTTTGTTGCTGGAGGAATTTGTAAGTGGCTCAGAGGTAATTCTGAGTGATCAAAAAGTGGGTTTAGTTGATAGGTGAAAGAAAGGAAAACAACATGTTAAGATTTACTGTTCCAGCCTTCTGCAGTAGGAAATGAAGAATTTGGATGGATAGTCCTCTTGTAATTGTATGGATGTTGGAGGTCTAGGGGTTGGGTTTATTTTGGTTATTTTTAACTCCGCTTCTCCTTTTTTCTAAGGATAGATGAATGTCTTGTCAGAAAAGTACTTTGCTTTTTGAGTCTACAAGAAGTTACAGCCTGTGCAAAAATAAAAATTCTCCCCAAAAAAAGGAAAATGATACTCAAAGGCTGTATGATCTTGTGAACATGGGGCTGGAATGGAGCCAGGAGAACATGGTTCTGTGGTGCTGGCTCTGACCTTAAATGCAGCAAAGTCACATTGGTGTGTTTATGCCATTTTGCTTCTCTAAGCCTCTTTCCTCCTTTGCGTTTGTTGCCTTTTACTGTGTTTTCTTATAAGATTTGTGTGTAATTCAAGATCCATTCAGATGTTTTCCAGTCATTATTCCATTATCTTTTGCTTTTCTGGGCCCAAAGCCCAGGCAGGAATTCCTTCTCCTGTATGATGACTGAAAAAATCCAACTTTTCTACCTTGGATTCTAGGGTGCTGTGCCAGGTACCGCTAGCTTATGTGCTTATGCCTCAGACCTGGGTGTCTTACCTCTGGAAACGAGAAGGTTATGACTAATAGGTAAGGATGAGGGAGATACTCCCATGATAGAGTGCACATGCTTCCTACTACTGCATGTGATTTTTCTCTTTCTTTGATGGTCTTGCACTAGTAGTTTATATGCTGGCATTAACTGCAAGTGAGGATGGACTGAGTGATAGCCAATTGCTGATTTGCGTGTGTATGCTTTTTATAAGATAATTTTCCACAATACAAAGAAAAACTGAAAACTTGTTTTCTTTTCACAGCGCAGTAGCAGAAAACACAGCGTAGTTAAAAGGAGTTTGATTAAAACACCTCTCAGACTTCCTTTTCCTTTTGTCTTGCAGAGGCAGGCAGTGGCCAAGATTATGTGACCTCAGAAAACCAGCTGCTCTACTATCCTAGCATTACCTATGCTATCATCGGCAGCTCTGTCATTTTCGTCCTTGTGGTGGCCTTTCTTGCCTTGGTCCTGCATCACCAACGGAAACGCAACAATCTTATGACCTTGCCAGTGCATCGACTGCAGCACCCTGTACTGCTGTCCCGGCTGGTGGTCCTTGACCACCCACACCACTGCAGTGTCACCTACAACGTTAACAATGGGATCCAGTACATGTCTAGCCAGGCCTGCCACAGGCCAGTGGACCTGGACTCTCCACCGTCCTATTCAGAGGCTGTGCTTGACCAAAGGTATGTGCAGGAGCTAATTCTGTGCTCACCAAATCTTCACACTACTGGATGTAGCTCTGTTAATCTGTGCTTTTGCTCCCATTTATTGAGAGCAGCCCTGAGGAGAAGGACTTGAGGGGTGTGCTTGATGAGAAGCTCACCATGACCAAGCAGTATGCACTTGCAGCCCAAAAAGCAGCTGTGTCCTGGGCTGCATCACCAGAAGCGTGACCAACAGGTTGAGGGAGGGGATTCTCCCCCTCTACCCCACTCTGGTGAGAACCACCCTGTAGTCCTGTGTCCAGCTCTGGGGGCAACAACACAAGAAGGATGTGGAGTTGTTGGAGTGAGTCCAGAAGAGTCCAAGGGCTGGAGCACTTCTGCTATGGAGACAGCTGAAAGATGGCTTGTTCAGCCTGAACAAGAGAAAGGCTCCAGGTAGACCTTAGAGCGGCTTTCAGTGCCTAAAGGGGTCACAAGAAATCTAGAGAGGGTCTTTTAACAAGGGCATGTAGTGATAAGAAAAGGGGGGAATGGCTTTGAGCTGACAGAGAGGAGAATGTGAGGGTGGTGAGGTCCTGGCACAGGTTGCCCAGAGAAGCTGTGGCTGCCCCCTCCCTGGCAGTGTTCAAGGCCAGGTTGGATGGGGCTTGGAGCAACCTGGTCTAGTGGGAGGTGTCCCTGCCAGTGGCAGGGGGGTTGAAACTTACAAGTCAAACTATTCTGTGATTCAATGATTTATCCTTTTTACTTCTTCTGACAGAATTTCAGCATTGCATTTCCATCACATGAACAGGGCCAGATCTGGGCAAATTTGAGCTGCTCCTGAATATAAAAAATACCTGTTCCTCAGGTCCCCTTACTGTTATGGGTATTAGAGGGATTTGAGGCAAACTTAAGTTTGCCTCCAAAGAGATTTTGAGGATGACAGGAGAATGCAAAGGAGTGCATCACTTTTCTAGTAGTGTCTTGTGCTAGTCTGGAACCAAAACATGAAAACTAACTTTGGAGTTTTGCCAAAAAATAACCCCAAGTAGTTAGGCTGCAAGTTACAGTGTCCTTAAAAAAACTACTCTGATCATATGTGATAAGTATATAAAGGTGAGAGGTCTTCAGTTCTTGCATAAAGAAATTGTGGAGTCCATCTGCTCTTCACTACTTTACCAACAGAAGAAAAGGACAGGACTCTGAACTGAAAAAAAACTGTTCTAATTTTAAATAGCTGAAAGTGCTTTGAGCTTTCGTGAGTGAGTGCAGTTTGGGTTATGATGTTTTTGCAGTTTGACGCTAGTTTTATTTGTACAATTAACCTTCATTTTAACCTCTTTCTGTAGAGTCGTTCCAAACAAAACTCCTTGACTGACATCCTCTGTACATAAAAAGGGCATGGTATGAACTTTAATGATCCAGATTGCTCACTGTATTTTTTTAGTATGAACTCTGGGATCTGAAAATGATAGTATGGTCCTATTCTCTGCATTTGGCAGTGGCTTCCATGTCTTAATGCTGATATTCATAATAATGCTATCTTTTCATAAGTAAGGATAACTAAATGAGCAACTGTCCAGACTGTAATCACTTCTCACCTGGGCTAATACAAGTCAGCAATTTAATAGCTAATTGCTCCCAGTTTAGTTTTCAATCCGCTAAACCCTTTAGAATCTTCACTTGTTTCCTACCAGAACCAAAAAAACCCCATTTTTCATGAATCCAGTACTCCTCTTGTCTGTGCCTACTTAGCAGTTGCTCTGCATGTGATGTCATGACAGGAAAAGTGATCTGTCATGTGGAGAATTCAGCTCATTATTTATTTGTAGGTCATAAGCCATTAATCTCT
Organism: Psittacus erithacus; assembly: GCA_009867235.2. Taxonomy (NCBI): domain Eukaryota; kingdom Metazoa; phylum Chordata; class Aves; order Psittaciformes; family Psittacidae; genus Psittacus; species Psittacus erithacus. The sequence continues at coordinate 35,882 of WYDI02030703.1, forward strand.
GTCACTCAGTGGAGGTTTCCTCAGAGCTTTCGTGTGTTCACATCATTACAGGTGTGAATGCACTACTTGCCTTATTTCTTTTGAAGCGCTTTCTCTGATTGTGTAAATGTTTATAGGGAAAATTCTTGCTTCTTGCAGCAGTCTTTAAGGGTAAGATGAGATTTGTTGGAGGTGGATAGTCATGAAGCTTGGAGCGTAGAGTGTTAGGCAGAATGTAATTAGCTGTGTTGCATCTTGGCCAGAAACCTTTGTGCCCATTGGTTGTGTGAATGTTTCAGAATGACATGTATGAATTAGGCAGGTCTGTTTGAGGTTTCCTGATGAGAGTCATCATGGAAAAGCTAAAAAATACTGTTTGTTTTTTTCATAATTGAAAAACTGTGTACCACCATCCATACCACTGTTTTCAGTAACCTCTTAATGTGTTATGTGTCTTACAGCAGACCACCTTGGTTTGACCTTCCTCCACCACCTTATTGTTCTGAATCTGAATCCCCTAATCAGCCAGATCTTCCTCCTTACCGATCTCGGACAGGAAGCTTGGCAAGCACAGACACCCCCATGGCAGGAAGTCCTCTAGGAACAGCTGGCAGTTGGACAAGAGACATCCATGACAGTATGGATGGCCACAGAACTCTTCTTGAGAGGGCAGCAGATCAAAATGATTCTCTGATCAACCACACTGCTGAAAGAGAAATGTAAATGCTCCAGTATTTGTGATGGGCAGGAAGGCATTTACTTTTTGAAGTCTGTATGGGTTAATCTGCTGTGGCTAATAGGTTTCAGGGAGACATCTGCCTGAATGATGACTTGATTTGAATCCACACTAAGTTAATTTTTGAATTGAGCATTTTGGGCTCATCAGAGACAGGGCTGCAAGAGCTAGATGTCACGTCAACTCTCCACAATATTTCAGCAAGCAAGTTTTGGTTCCAACTAGTAAGAGAAACATCAGTTCTGTGTCAAAGAACTGATGTGATGTCTGTCTTGGACTATTAACTGTGTATGAATGTATACGTGTGCTTGTATAATATATAGAGATGTTGCACACACAAACTTTGCCAGAAGGACTCTTGTTTTCAGACTGCTTCCCATCCTGTCAACATGTAAACTGTTCCTTCTTACTGCCTGGTGCCAACTGGTGGTCCTTGAAGCACATGAGATGCAGTCTGGAGGTCTGGTGCCCAATGCTAGCCCACTAGCCATGCTCAAATTGCAGAAAATGTCCTACTTGATCCTTCTCTTCATGACCTGGAACATTCTTATCATGAATGTAGTTTTCAGAGTTTAAGCTCATGAGGATACAAAAAAATCTCTTAACTGAGCAGGTTGGGTTTTTTCCCAGATGCTAATACCTAGGTCAAATTTGCATAGGTTTTCTTAGGAACACCACAGAGGTTGGCTTATCTGTCAGACTTCAAGGTTGAGTACAATGGCACTGAAGGTTCTCAACAAAGCAGCGCAAGACTTCAAGAGTGAAAAAAGCAACATTACTTCATGTGTTCCATCTTAAAAAAAGAAACAAAACCCACGAACAACCCAAACAAAACCAACCAAAACAATTCCCCACACCAAACAAAACTCCCCAAAAGCTATCCAACCCTGTGCCCCCCAGCTCTTGCAGTTAAATCTTGAGCACCAAAACCAGCCTGAGGCAAAAACTCATTATGGAAAGCTTTAATGTGAATGGCTAGTGTGTTGTATGTGTAAAATAACTGAAAGCAGGTCATGTGGTACTGGGCTTGTCAGCCCTGTCTACAACATGTGTACACGTTTCATACTATATGTAAGTAGTGTATTGCACAGATTTAGTTCTACTTCACCACTAGAACTCTTAAAGTGTCAAAATTTCACCATTATTCATGTTCATTTGGTTGACAACCAGAATTATTTGTGCCTGTTTTGTCCTAACTCTTGGAATGGTCTCCTGTGAAGTGTGTTTTCGTGCACAGTATTGAATTACCTGGGTGAAAGCATCTAAGAGGTGAAGGTGGCAAGAGGGCAGGTAAGCTATGCATTTAAATGCCACTGCAGTGCTGTGTACAGAAAACCGTGCTTAATTTACAGAAAACAGTGCAGCGTCTTCCTGCTGTCCAGAGGGAAATTGGCCTTGAAAAATTATTTATATTTGCATATCAGACATATTTGCCACTTCTGCTTCTATGTAATGAACAGTGCCATTAAACAGATTTTACTGTCTATTGGAAATGGAGGAAGCTGACTGCCCACACCTCCTGCTTTCTTTCTCACCATCTTTCTACGGCAACTTCTTTTGCCCAAAAGTTATATGCTCAGAACACAAGAATTCTTGAGCTTGAGTGTAAGTAGGGGAACAACTCGAGTCTCAGTTCCCACACATGCACCTGAATTTATTTTCTGTGGAGCGTTTTGGGTTTGTTTTGTTTTTTGTGGGGTTTTTTTTGGGTTGGTTTTTTTCATTTGTTTGTGGGGGTTTTTTTGTTTTTGTTTTTGTTTTTGCAGTTTCCAGCTCTGGAGTCTACTACCATGGTATGCAAGAGGCAGGGGCCAGGCATATCTACAAGCAATAGGTCATGCCACAGCTGAGATGAGATGGTGAGGAGTGCTGGAGAATTCTAATGCTGATGAGCTTCACTGCCTTTGGAAGCAGATTAATGGCAGCCTTTCATTACAGGCTTGCTGGGAACTCAAGCAATATAATTACACTGCCCTTCACAAACCAGGACTTGGCTAATTAATGACTCCGACTTAATAGGCTGACTGTTGTCATTGTCACATAGCAGTTATTCTTTATTACACAAGTACGTTAAACTCGGGTACATAGCTGAGTTAATAGTAAAGGTGGGTGGAGGGGTGTCTCCTGTGAGCACTGGGCCCTGCTGTCCCCTCTTGCTTTTTGTTAAACTTCTGCTTAAGCCTCTGTAAGAGAGCTGCATAATGCTGTATCAGGATTAGCCTTCGTGTTTTTCTGTTACAGTTTTAAAGACATTATATTGGGCTGTAAAACATACTGTTGAAGACTTTGGAGTAGCTGCATTGAAATTAACCACCTTTTTAATTTTAAAGTTACCTCAGGCTGTATTAGTGAAACTAAATCATTGTGTCCTGTGTAACTTACATGGCATGTATCTCTTGTGCGGGCCTTCCTTGGGGGACTGCATTTCACCATGTGCATTCTAAGACACCAGGGTGTGTGAAAACCAAATATTGTTTGCCTATGGGATCTGAAAAACATTGCCTTGCTTTACTAAGCAGTAGGAAAAGAGTGGACATAGCCTGCTTCTTCTGCCTTCTATGTCAGGCACTGTTATATATGTACATATATAGAGAGAGGGAGAGAGATATATATAAAAATAATACTCTTTCAGGTTGTATATATTCACGTAATTTTGCATTAAGATAATCCATTTGGACCTTACAAAAAAAGAAAAAGAAGGAAAAAACATTCTAAATGGTGTTATGTTTTCCCTTCCAGTTAAGGGTATATTTATCTTTGTATAGGAATCGTCTAGTTTTTGAGAACACGAGTTACAAAAGGAAATTGTGCCTTTCTGATTGAATGCTGATACCGGAGGCTGTTAACCGTATTTCTGGCTGTTGTTACATATTGTCTAGAGACCCAAAAAGAGAAATTAGTTGTGTCTTCCTCTATTATTACTTATGGGGACCACTGAACTTTGAGGAGCAGAGAGCTTCAGTATCTTGTTCCTAAAAGGCATGCTTAAACTTTTAAGGAGAATTTTCATCTTTCTCCCATTTGCTGGTTTGTAGAACAGATTTGCTAGCTGGTTTCTGCAGAAATTGCTGTAATATCACACAGAAATTGTTTATAATGTGTCACTTCTAGTAGTGTTAATACAGTGTTATACTGCATTATTCAGTGGCATCTTTGGGAAGGCGTGATAGCGGCAACCATACTGATGAAATGAAATATTTCATTGAAAATCCACAGCTTATAAAGCTGAAGTTAAATGTTCATGAAATACCATGTGGTAGAATTTAATTTCAGTAGCTGGTAAAATTGGAATTGATCATTCTGTTGTTTGCGTTTCCTCTTAGCCATTTAATTTGAGGTCAGTCCTCCAGGAGCCTTCCTTTATGCGTAATATTTAAACAAATGGATGCTATTTCAAAGTCTGTTCTCACAAAAGTAAAGCTGATTAAAGGTTTTTTCCAGATCCAAATTCTCTTTCCACATCTGTATTGAATGGTGACCACTGCAGTGAGTAACTCTCTTCAGCACAGGTATTAATATAACTGATTCCAAAAAGCCAAATTGAATCACAGACTGGTTTGGGTTGGAAGGGACCATAAAGCTCATCCTGTTCCAGCCCCCTGCCATGGGCAGGGACACCTTCCACTAGAGCAGGTTGCTCAAAGCCCTGTCCAGCCTGACCTTGGACACCACCAAGGATGTGTAATAAGCCAGTAAGATTTGGGTTATATAAAAATAAACAATTAAATTTCAGGAGTTTTGAGTGTCTGTAACCTCTGCTGAAGTCAGTGCTGTGCATTTAAAATTAGGCCATTAGTGAATCTGCTTAATAACAGTCTAAAGTTCCTTGTAAGGCAAATTACAGTTTACCTTCTGGTATTGTGCTATTGGAAAACTGGCAGTAATGCTTTTAAAGGAGGCCCTGTGAATAATTTTCTTGACTCTTGTCTACAGCAACATGCCTGACAACACTGACTTCATGGTAATTTTTAAGTAACTGCATTTATTCTTCCTCTCCTTTTAAGTCAAATCAGTTTTATTTACACCACTTCACTTTGATACAGCTAGTACAGCCTTTGTGATAGATTTAGAAGCTAGGAGGAAAGAGATGACTCTTATTTTAATTAATGCTGCAGCTTGTTAATCTTGTGTGCTTTACTTTTTAGACATCTTAGGAAAGACAAAGGTTTTCAGTAGATAAGAAAAACTATTAATGATGAAAAGGATAGTGGGACACTGATTCTTAATTCCATTTTTAATGAATATTTAAAATTGTATAAATGAAGAATTTAATACTGTATTTGCAATGTGGTGACCGGATGGCAAGTACTGTTTTTAACTGTGGCTCATTGGAAGCTTCTTTGCATATAATGCCTGGAACTAAAATAGTAAGACAAGTGCTCTTCTTGCAATTCATACTGGGTGTGACATTTTTTATTAACACGAGGCTGTATTGCACTTGTGGACTGAAATATGGAGTGCAGAAAGAATGTCAGCGCTGTGCTGGATTCTGCCTGAATGTATCCCAGAACAGGGCTGTGGCCTTTGTTGTCTTTTTTTTTGGTCTTTTTTTTTTTTTTTTTTCCCCTTCCTGATTTTTGATGGTTTTTGTCAACTTGAAATGGACACGTTGGAACCCAACCCCCAGCCTTTTCTTAAACTTTTGTAAACTGGAAATCTCCAAAAATGTATTCTGTATTCCTGAATAAAGGTGTTTTAATACTGTTCACAAGTAAGGATGTCTCCTATCTCGTGAAGTTTTGGTTGTTGAGTTTTATAGCCTCCTATATGAGGCTTCTTCCAACTTCTTTTTGCATTCAGTGTTAAGTTTTGTTAAATCTTGTGTGTGTTTTTAAAAGTATTTTTAAAAGGAAGTGAATTTGGAAACCACATTTACCTGTGTGTATAAAAATATCCTGATATATGTCTCCATATTTATACCAATGAAACTGCATAATTTCATACTATCTTGTTCTCATTTTGCCATCCTGTTTGTCCTATCAAAGACAAGGCGTCTGAAAGGAGTCATGTTTTGTTGTTGTCTGCTTTGTTGCAAAGCTCTATAGGCTTCAGCAGAGATTCATAGAATCACAGACTGGTTTGGGTTAGAAGGGCCCTTTGAGATCACCCAGTTCCAACTCCCTGCCATGGGCAGGAGCACCTTCCACTAGATCAGGTTGCTCCAAGCCCCATCCAACCTGTTGTTTGAATACTTCCTTAATTTTTGCTTCTTAAAAATGAAGTAAGTTTATTTCAGCAGTGATTTCTGATGGCAGCAACTTTCCTTGCTGATTTGCAAGCAGTCTCCTAATCATTCAGTCTCAGCTATCGGTGAGATAAATAGGGAGCTTTTAACTTTTTGGGGAGCTGTAGTCCAAAACAGTGTAGTGTTACTAACTGAAGTCAAGTCATCTCCATGTGGAAATTCACAGCTCTCTGCTTTTCAAAGCAACACTGAGGGTATGCATATTGCATAAAGCTGGGTTGATTTCTCTAGGGAGTTAACTTCTGTGTATCTGCTGAACATACTGTGAATAGACAAACCAGAATGTGATCCTCTGCTTCCCAAAATCCCAACAGCATTCCCAACAGCTTTTACTGAGAGGACCACTGCAGAGGGGAAAAGGTTGAGCAGTCTTGTGGCTGATCCAGCTCTTGGCATGTCTGTGGGAATGGGCACAATGTGGTTCCATGGTGCTGTTGCTTTGGTGGTGGATACCATGCAGAAGACTCCTTTTCACTGGAACTGATTTGAGACCATCACTTCCTACATGCTGCCCAATAGCCACTAAATCAGTAAGTGCTCTTTTTTTCTTTTTCTGTGCTCTCACCTAAGCTTAATCCCTGCCAGTTACCCTGAGGTAAAAATTTCATGTCTCATTACTTGATACCCCAACCTGAAACTCAAATTTCAACTGTGGTTATTTGTCAGCAGAAAAAAATATTGTGTAAGCACAATAGGAGCAATAACTCTGCTTGACCCAAACCAGCTCAGTTCTAGAGGAGCATCCTTGTATCTTCAATTTGATGAATGAATCAATCACAGAATGATCGTAGAATGGGTGGGGTTGGAAGGGACCTCAAAGATCATGTAGTTCCAGCCCCCTGGCACGGGCAGGGACAGTGGTCTATTGCATTTTTTTAGACTGTTTCCTTGACAAATGCAAGTTATGTTGCGGCACAGTGATGAAGTAGTATGATTTTCCAAGATCCAGCCTCCTGATCATTGGGTAGTGCTGTCTTTTCTGTCTATTTGTAATCTTTTAAATCCATTCAATTTAACAGAAGATTTTTTGCATATTTAAGAATAAAAAAATGAAGAGGTAAGTCTGGACCTGCCGGGAACCGTTTCAAGTTCTTTCTTTTTGCGAAAAATTCAGGCAGTGATTGAAACACAGAAACAATTCTTCTGACCGCTAGATGTTTGCCTTATTTGTATTTGCAAACTTATTGAAACAGTTACTCCATGTAGCTTTTTCTGTGGAGGAGGACTGTGTCTAGAACAAGTTTCCCGGCTGGGACTTCACCTAAGAGTAGGTGTTTCTGTAGGTTTCTACAGGTTAACAAATAGGTGGAGTCTGAATGTCTCTGAGAAGGGAACAAGGGTGTATTGGAAGTGGGCTGCTGTAAATAATGCTGATTTAAAGATACAAACAGCAGTTGCAGTGGGTGGAGGGTAAGGGCACAGGTTCCTGTAGGAACACCCTGTCAGATGGCCAGCTCCAGTATTTTTTGCTTTATGCAATTGGGAAGGAAGTGGGAGGGAGAAAAGTAACTTTGACCCTGAGTGTGTAGGTAGCGCGAAGTAATACAGGGAACTACAGGGAAGAGAGAGAGAGACCTGGGTGCCTTTTACGATGGCATTTGAAAAATGAGCTCAAGGTAGTGCTTTGAAGGGTGGTTTGGTGCTATTATTTGTAAAAAAACAGTCCCCAGTTTCTTTTCTCGGTGTCGGTATTACGAGCGAGATGAGGAACGTGTGGGGGAGAGTGTGGCTTGACGTTATTTTTGGACTTTTATTTTCCTTTGAAAATCTAGGTGAAGTTAATTATGGAATGACAGCAGTGTCTGATCTGAAGCCGAGGCTTTCATCTCACCTCCTGCTTTTAAAATAGCTGTGTGCTTATCTCTGCTCTGAGGAAAGGGGGTGGGGGGAGGGCACCCCGGTGCTCTCAGAGCCTGCTGTCACCAGATGAATAAAATGCCTTGTGAGATCCGAGGCAGGTACAAACTGCCAGCAAAGATGTTAAGAGCCTGACACTGTGCTGATAGCGGTTTTATGTATGATTATTAATCTGATAAAGCGAGCAAAGGAGTTCTATTTCCAGCATAGCCTAGGTGCAGCGTAGAGAAGCACCTAGTGTGTGCAGCAAGGTGGGCTTTGGGTGAGTACTTCAGCTCTGGGGCCCCCAACACAAGAGACACATGGAGCTGTTGGAGGGAGTCCAGTGGAGGCCACAGAGATGGTCTGAGGACTGAAGCAGCTCTGCTATGGAGACAGGCTGAGAGAGCTGGTGGTGAGGCCCTGGCACAGGTTGCCCAGAGAAGCTGTGGCTGTCCCATCCCTGGCAGTGTTCAAGGCCAGGTTGGACGGGGCTTGGAGCAACCTGGTCTAGTGGAAGGTGTCCCTTCCCATGGCAGAGGGTTGGAACTGGATGAGCTGTAAGGTCCCTTCCCGCTCAAGCTGTTCTGTGATCCTTTGAGTTTTATTTTTCAGGTCACTGAGGCTAGATCCATGTGAGAGGATACCTTGGATTGCTAGATATGCTCAAAATGAGGGCTTGGGGCTCTAGCCCTCTTCCAGTGACTGAGGATGGTAGATGAGCCTGCATGGCATCCCCTGGAGTATGTTTGTCTGAAAGCCCTTAAGAGCCACATCATAAGATCCAAGCATCCCCTTAAACAGAGGCAGCATAGTTGTTCTTTACGAAATGTGACAAGTCCAAAGACAAAGCAGGGGCTTGGGGGGTGGAATAAGGGGAAGGGAGGGTTAAGAATGTGAAATGCAATGTCATCTGGAAATGAGCTTGTGGTGTACTCTTTCAAGAGTGTCTGACTTCACATCATCAGCCAAGCAGTGGCCTACAAAAGATCCCTGAGGCTATGTGGGGGCTTTCCCCCACCACTCGACTGGTAGAAAAATGCCAGCAGGTTGGTCTGCCCTTATCTTTGTTCAGTGTGAGAGTTTATTAAGAGTTTATTTGTGCCCATGGTTAGATCTCTTCTGTCAGCTTTATGTTACATGTCCCTTTAGTGAACGTCTGGTGCTTTTGTGCATGTTCAGTCTGTGGACTTCCTTCTGCCCTTGCTTTCTCCTCAGTTTACATGACTGCTTTACCATGCCTTGCTGATGGAAGGTAATTCAAGCAATTAAAGGCCATCTCTGAACTTTTCTGGGGTATTTTGATAGCCCAACTTCTGCCAATGTGTTTTATTGCAATTCAGGATAAGACTGTCTTGTATGGGCATTGTACCCCCTATTATGATGGGTTTTAGAATGACAGAATCATTTAGTTTGGAAACGACCCTTAAAATCATTAACCAACCGTTAATCTAACACTGCCAACTCCATCACTAAAGCATGTCCCTAAGGGCCATGTTTCCAAGTCTTTTAAATGCCCCCAGGGATGGTGATTCCACCACTTTGTGGGCAGTCTGTTGCAATGCCTGACAACCCTTTTGGTAAAGAAATTTTTCCTAATATCCAGTCTAAACCTCTCCTGGCACAGCTTGAGATTGTTTCCTCATTTTTCAGTCATATTTCAGTCAGCAGCCCATGCAGATACAAGTGGTACCATACTTCTCCATAAGCAGGACCCTGGACTCGAGCAGATTAGCAGCCCATTAGTTATGATGTGTTTGTGGTTTTGAAGTGTCTTGTTTTGCTTCCAGTCAGGTATTAGAGCCTCAGCTGTAGTCTGGTGAGTCTAGGAGTCACAGCTTCAGGAAGAACCTTTCAAATCCAGGAGCTAAACCAGTAAAACGTCTGGGATGGTTACTGCTGAGTTAACAGCCCAGTGAAGAAACAAATCACTGCATGATCCTTCATGCTTCTTGTCTGCCTGATCTCCATTTTCCCCCCTGCAGCCAAGGTACCCTCATCACCCAAAAATCAAATACAATACAGTACAATAATGCAGTGCAAGAGTCTCCTTTTTCTTCTCCAGCTGGGCTTATTTTCCATCCTGTGCTACAGAACCAAGAGGTAAGCAGACACCAAGTAGAATTCAACGCTTCTGTTCTTATTCAGCAAGAAATTACTCAGTGAGTTGCCACTGTGTCCCAACAACCTCCCACTCCCTGGTAGATAGGTGAAAAATGACCTGTTGTCTTCCATGTGGCACTGGCACTCTGGGTGGCAAATACTCCCCTTTTTATGCCTGTTTATTTTAAGGTGGTGTGCATTTTTCTAAATAAGCAGTGTAGCAGCCCTTTGGTTAATCAGATGTGTTGCTGGCCTGTGATCTTCTAAGCCTAGAACCATTTCTGTTAAATTTAACCCTGTTGAAGGCAGAGTAGAAGGGGCTGGTGGTTCTGGGGGGACTGGGGTTGTGTCTAGTCACATTACATTTCTTTGCTGAGAGCCATACACTCAGATAAATAACAGAATCCGTGGAGCATTAGCTTGATCATTTAACAGCCTCTCTTTGAAATGCATGAAGCATTTAGTTCTTGTTAGTCTGCAATTAAACCAGTGATTCACAGTTAAAGGTAAAAGAGAAGAAGAAAGTATCAAGAAAGCTTTTAGACAAGCTTCTGAAAATTGCCAAAGAGCAGCACTTTATCATTTTCCAATTGCATAATGTTAGTTCCAAGGCTTTTAACTTTTGAGTGTTGAATGCTCTCTTAAATACACCCTGCCCCCCAAGTGAAACTGCTAATGAAACAAACAGATGGTGATTTGAATAGAGTAAAAGGACATCATAAAGATGTGCTTTGAAATAACCAGACAGAGCAATTAGACAGAAGACTGGGGAAAAGAAAGTGATGGAAAGCTGACAACAAACGGCCACAGTATTCACTTTAGTCACCAAATGGCCCAGCATATGAGTGGAAAGCTGTTTAATGAATTTCCATGATCTGATAGTAAAAGAACCCCAAAATTTTCTGTGCTGAAAGTGCTGGGGTGATAAATACAGGACTGTAGCCTTGATGGAGCACCAGGGCCAGTTGCGTGGATCTGTCTGTGCATCTCGGTGCTGTCCCTGGGGCTGTGTGTGTCAGCAATGACATTGATTTGCTTTCTGTTTTAAGTGATGCCTGCAGAAAAAAATATAACTTGTTGTTGTTTGCCACTTTCCCAGACTAATGCAGTTTGAAATGCTGTGCCAGAGAGTTTGGAAGTCCTGAGGCAAAAGTCAAAACTGACCCTCTTAATATCAGACTATTATGGTAAGCTTGAGCATCTTCTCTCCCTGGGTGGGGAAGGGGGACTGGGGAAGGATGGCCTCTGGGTGCCTGCCTCATACTCCCCTCTTTTAACTCCCACTGCACTGTGTCTGGGCTGCCCTGTGCTCCATGATGTTGGCTGATGCTGCTGGTTGGCCTTTCAGTGGTTCTTTCACTCTGGGGATCTCGGGCTGCTTTACAAACACTAAGTTAAGCTTTATAAGATGCTGTGAGGAGAAAGAATGACAAAACAACAGATGATTTACTTATTTCAAGTCCAAAGTAAAAGAGAAATCTGGCCCAAGACTGCAGCTGAGGAAAAACCTCATCTGATTAAAAAAAACCAAACAAACAAACAAAAAAAAACCCCACCCAAACAACAACAAAAAAATTCAACTGATTTTTCTTTTTTTTTTTTTTTTTTTTAATAAAACTCTTCCCTGTGAGAGTGCTGAGGCCCTGGCACAGGTTGCCCAGAGAAGCTGTGGCTGCCTCATCCCTGGCAGTGTTCAAGGCCAGGTTGGATGGGGCTTGGAGCAACCTGGTCTAGTGGAAGGTGTCCCTGCCTGTGGCAGGGGGTTGGAACTGGATGAGCTTTAAGGTCCCTTCCAACCCAAATCATTCTGTGATTCTATAAGCCTCTTTGTGGACCAACTCTACTAAAGGACTACACCTGAACATAGCTAGTTTACTGCAGGCATTTCTCTGTCAGGTGTGGGATGTCCAAAAGTCACAAAAAAACCCCCAAAAAACCTGTATTTATATTTCACTCTAGGATGCCTTATTAGGCCCTTTCTCTGTTCTCTGCATCTGTTTCATCTCAGGTTTACTTGAGTGATGCATCACTCCACCCCTGAGACGTCGCTGATACCTGCAGGCTCTGCAGACCTTCCTAAAGACCTGCCGAGGCTGTACTGCCCTCCAGGATATATTTGTTCTGTGGCAAATCCTACAGAAAATAACTCTATACCTGGCAGTCCTGACAAAAACAAAGAAAAACCCCATGGGTAACAGGGAGCTAGCTATGAAAATGAAATTTATGTCAGTGAGTCAACCAGAATCATCCAGGCTTGACTCATTTGGAAGCGCCACAATCTCTTCCTCACTCTGCAGGGGCTTGTGCATCACACAGATGGTGGGGAATGTAAATACATAACATTTCTTCCCTATGCCCAGCAAATTTAACTCACAGGTATATGAAAAGAAGGACAAGGCTAAGGGACAGGATGCTGCTGGAGAGGTGGAGAAGGGAAGGGAGCATACCAAGGGGAATCATCTCAGTAAGTTGCTGATTTACATGGAAGGTCTGAAATTGAGACAAAGCAAAGGAGGTTTCTTCCAAAAGAGATGAGCTGATTTTTCACTGTGGCTTCCATTCACAATTTCCTTCCAAAGCCTTTCATAGGAATGAGGTAGAAGGACACACCTATAAAGTGGGTCAGGGAGAGGTGAAGACTTGCTATCACCTATAAATCCCAGCAGGATGTGATTCCTTTGAAAAGCATTGTAATAGTAATTCAGGTTTTAGTTCAGGAATATGTTGTATTCTTAAAGCTCTGTGGTACTGTGTTCCTGAGAAATGGGAGAGAGTGATAAATTCCACAAAATACTGTTTTCTTTGTAGACAGCAGAGAATCATTTCAGCCTGCTCTGTCTTAGGGAACACAATACTCCAGCATTGACCTCTTTTTCTTGGCAGTATGCTCTGTACATTTGTAAGTTCCTTTGCTGCACATTTCAAGAGGCTTAACACCAAGAAGATCAGGTTAATTATCCTGTCTCCCCCCAGACAGATGTAATGTAGCTTTCTACCTGCTGGGCAGAAGACAGAGGCAAAGTGAGATGCTCAAGAGTCCTGGCTGTGTCCCCCTTTCTAGAGAACTACCAACGGATTGAATTACACTACCTGAAAGTTGACTTCATTTTCAGTGACTCAGAGACTTCATGGCTCTCTTCACTGGTTCAATAGAAGCATTAAGAAAGTCTGTGTATTTCCTTTTTTTTTTTTTTTTCCATTTTGGTACTTTTCATTTATTATTATCATTGAATTCTTGAAATAGTATGGTGTTCTTTCACTGCCAGAGTGCAGTCTGCTCTGGAATGGAGGATCATAGTATCATACAATGGTTTGGGTTGGAAGAGACCTTAAAGCTCATGAGTTCCAACCCTCTGCCACAGGCAGGGACACCTTCCACTAGACCAGGTTGCTCCAAGCCCTGTCCAGCCTGGCCTTGAACGCTGCCAGGATGATACAGAATGATTTAAGAAGAACAAAATGTAGAGGAAGAAGAAATTTTAACCCAAAATGCCACAAAAATGAATTTTCTTGTGGAATGTTGCCCTGGGATCCTTTCTGATACTGCATATTGGATAGACCCAGAGGGATTGTTATCAGAAGTATATCAGAAGTATCTGAAGCCTGAAATCTGATCCTGAAATAACTGAATGAAGGTGCAGGGTCCTTGTTGGTATGGATGAGAGTAGCAGTGTCAGTGCCAGTCCCCTGTGGTGAAGACAAGGCCTCTGCCTTGGAGAACAAGCAGTCTATGGAGGTGGTGTGCAGACTTAGGGCGGAAGAGTGAATGGCCGATACACCTTGGTTAGATTTCTTGCTTAGCTGTTTTTATTTTTGTTTTTTTTTGGGTTGTGTTTTGTTGTGGGGTTTTTTTGTGTGTGTGTGTTTTTTTTGTTTGTTTGGTTTTGTTGGCTTTTTTTGCGTGTGGTTTGGGTTTTTTGGTCTGGGCTTTTTTTTCTGAAAGTATAGGGAAGGTTTTTAATTTGTTTCTTGCCTGAGGACAAAGTCCAGATTTCATTTCATTTCCAAGGGTCGTTGCTTTATTGAAAACTGTGTTACCACACCCACAAGGGGAGCTTTGAACATGTCTATTCTAGTGCCTTTAATATTAGCCAGATCTTCTAAGATAGTACCAAAGGGAGAAATGAGGTCACTGGAAAGCAGTGGATAGAAATTGTAAATAAGATTTCTCACAGGGTTGATGTGGTAGATGAGACTAACAGTGACATTTGAAGTTTACCATCTGTGCCCAGGAAAAGGAAAATATCCTGAGACACAGGTGGCCACATACACTTTCATGCTGCCCTTTTGAGGGAAGAAAAAGAAAAGTTGTCTCTAAATCCACTTCTCAAAGCTTACAGTTATGCAGAGCACTCCAGTCACGCTTTTGTGTTTCTTTGATTTCATTCTTATTTTCTGATTCTTTATTTGTCACCAGACATGTCTTTACAAGAGCATATCAACTGTATGTAGACAGCCAGTTCAAAATTTCTAGATTATCCATGATACTCTGCTGTTCTGGTTTGGTATATCCTGGAATAATACTGACTGTAGTTAGTGGATTAAGAAAAATAATATTCAAAAGTAAGGGTCATGTCTTAATGTGGGCATATAAATGAGATAAATACAGAAACAGGCTTGGGCATGAGGCAGCAATGCCTAAATGCCATAAAGCACTGAGGAATCAAATAATCTGGAACAGTGCATAACTTACTGGTTCTGGTCATAAATGTGCAGTGAATTTTCTGCAGGCTGAGCCCGGCCATGATGTGGAACAGAGGCACAGCCCAGGGAGCCGTGCTGGCTTGCGTAGCACTTTGTTGGGAAGTGATGATGACATCTGCCTCAAGGCTTACTGATACAGACAGTTAGGACACCCCTGGACCTGCAGTCACTGATACAGCTGAAAAGACGTCAGCATTTCCCAGTAGGCCAGTTCCCTGTCAGTGCAAAGGCCAGGCACCGGTATGCTGCAGTCTTCTCATTTAGGTTTCTTATCTCTGTTTTTGCAGCACACCACAGAGTGTCAAAGCAAACTTGGGTTGTGGTGGGGTTTTGGGGGGTTTGGTTTTTTGGGGTTTGTTTGTTTGGGGTTTTTTTTTTTTGTTTGTTTGGTTGGTTTTTTTTGAAGAAACTAGAAATCCCACTGGAAGGTCCAGATTTTCAGTGTAAAGTTCCTCCTGCATCTTATTTGCATGGCTGTGTTATAACCTTCTAAATCACAAACAGAAGCCCTGGCTGACTCAAGCTAACAGCTCTAATGGATGCTATTATATTTCTGCTGCTAGTTGGCAGCCAACCTTCACTACCTCCTCAGCATAAAAGGATGCTGTCAACATGAAAAACTGTCTTCTTTGGAGGGGAGGGGGGAGCCATACCTACTCTTGTTCCAAACCAGCCTTTTACAACAGCAGTAACTCCAAGAGAGTAAGGATGCGAGTGGGATGCTATTTAATGGTCTCTGTTCGGTGTGTTTACTTTGCATGTTTGACAGCACTCTGTGCTGTGCAAGTGTTGCTGGGATGCATTAGCATTTCCTCTCTTAGACTGGCAAGAGAATCCCTGCTGGGAGCTGGGGGTGCAGAGGGTCAGTGGGGAGAGGGGATGCTTTCATCCTAGGCCTTGTATTAACAGCAGCAAGAATCCATATATATATATATATGTATCTGTGGAGAATAGAGATCAAATATATAGGATGCGTTGTGCTTAGAATCATAGAATCACAGAGTGGTTTGGATTGGAAGGAACCTTAAAGATTGTCCAGTTCCAACCCCCCTGCCAAGGGCAGGGACACCTTCCACTAGACCAGGTTGCTCAATAAAACTTGTTTGCAGCATGCTTTGGAGTGAAGGAGCTCTCCCTTCCCCCTCTTCCTTTCTCCCCCAGAGATGATTCTTACAGTGCCCTGCTCACCGCTATTTAAAGCCAAAACAATGCAAAACTTCAGTTGTCTGCGATGGGCAGGTTTGGAAACTGGTCCAAACATTCCAAGCTATCGGCATCCTCTATATGCAATGCCATTCTTTCTCTTGCAGGGGCCAAAGCTGTCCCTGGAAGAATTTGCAATGAACCTGACAAAAAAAAGAGAAGGCAGGTTGTCTGCTTCTTTGTGATTAAAATGACTGGCACACTACAGAGAACTGACTGCCACTACCTCCTCTGCCAGCTTCCCCTAAACTGTGCTCAGCTGCTTCACCCCACAAATGTGTTAGCAGATGACAGACCTTTTGCTGACCAGTGAATAATAACCCCTTTCTGTTTTGCTGCTAAAGCGAACGGGTCTGTGTAGGCTATTGCAGGCACTCAGTTGCTCCCAGCTTCTGAGGACAGCCCAGGCGACTGCTTCCTGACCAGGAACTGCTGAGGGAATAGAAATAGGAGATCAAGCTCGCCATCTCCTGGGGAAAAGGTATTTACGCTTATAGGAAAGTTGAGTGTATTCCTTTCATTCTCACAGTTTTCTTCGTGAAAGACCAGGGTTGTAGGAAGGGTCTTAGGAAGCATGCCAGGCTTGTAATGCTAGCTCTGACCCGACTGTGGTTCCTCTTCTTCCTATGAAACTTGATAAAACAAAGACTGAGTTTATGTCACAGGCTGTTGGTATTTTTGTTATATACTTCAGCAGTAGCAACGTCAGCGGCAAGCCTCATATGCCTTAATAACCCCAGAGAAGAGGTGTGTAGACTGTTGAGCAGATGCAGGAATAGTCAGGTTCTTAACGTACTTTAAATGTTAAGGACTTCCAGCGACTGCCACGTGCACTCTGTGGGAACAGGGACATGTTATAGCTACTGATTAGTCACAGTAATAATACCTTAGTTTTCACAGATAGTTGTATGTCACTTCAAAAACTGATGCTTACCATGAGGTTTCTAAGGATACCTACAGATTCAGCAGGGCTGTGCTACTGCAGTGATATTCCTCGTGTGGGTATTGTAAAGTGGTAAGCCAACTGGAGGCTAAATTACATTGCATTAATCAAGTTACACATTGGAGGTGGCAGTAATAGGCAAAGCCCAAATGTCCCAAGCATTATTAACTTCTGACAATATGAGGGGAAAAAAATGCTATAAAAACACATTAGGAAGAAGCTCTCCCCTGTGAGGGTGGTGAGGCACTGGCACAGGTTGCCCAGAGAAGCTGTGGCTGCCTCATCCCTGGCACTGTACAAGGCCAGGTTGGACGGGGCTTGGAGCAACCTGGTCTAGTGGAAGGTGCCCCTGCCTGTGGCAGGGGGCTGGAAATGGATGAGCTTCAAGGTCTCTCCCAACCCAAACCAGGCTGTGATTCTGTGAAAAATATGAGCAAAACCCAGCAGCTACCTGCACAATGTCCATGTAGATGGGGGAAAAAGTATGTGACAGTTAGTGTAATTACTGTGTTGTGGAATAAAGTTTCTAAGGAGTCAAGTAGTTAGAAAAGTGTCTGGGGAGGTAGGATTCCTCAGCCTCCAGTGCTATCACTGGTTAAATTGCAACCTTATGCACCTTCTTTACCTCTCTACATCCTAGTGAGATGAATTTTTTCAGGGGTATGTGAGAAAGATTGATAAATTCATTAAACTAGTTACTTTTGTAGGGGTTAATGTGATTCAGAATAACTACAGTTATAAAGCAGCTAAGGAAATTACACTTTGTTCCTAGCAGCAAAAACAGATTAAGCTGGGTTGTTGTGATTTTGGAAGAGTGATGTTGTTCACATAGGAGATTTGTTACAAAACCCCCCATTTTTTCAGTCCTGATCTGGGCAAGGGGTCCCATATATACTGTTAAATACAAACTCTATTGGAAAATTGGATAGCAAAAAAATTGCAACTAACATTTTTACTTAGGTCAAAACAATTTTAAACAGGATGACTAGTCATGATATGTGAAGTGAAATAACAACATCTCCATTATAAACAAAGCAAAAACTTTGTATAGATAATAGTTTTGGTAGAACTCGAATATGTAAATTTCACAAACCCAAAACTTAAAGCTAGAGTAACTATTATACTTCTACCAAACCATTACTTCACCCTGATGTCTGCTGGAGGGACGGTATGGCCTGGCACAAGCAATCCAGGAGGTTCCTTGATTGTGTGGAAGACAACTTCCTTCTGCAAATAATAGAGGAGCCGAGAAGGAGAGGTGCCATGCTTGACCTCGTGCTCACCAACAAGGAAGGGCTGGTTGGAAATGTGATGCTCCAGGGCAGCCTTGGTTGCAGCGATCATGAGATGGTCAAATTTGAGATCCTC
>WYDI02030705.1:0-93549 GCA_009867235.2 Psittacus erithacus
GGGAAGCCGGGAGGAAGCACAGACAGGACACCTGACCCAAACTGACCAAAGAGGTATTCCATACCACAGCACGTCATTCCCAGTATATAAACTGGGGGCAGTTACCTGGAAGGGCTAGATCACTGCTCGGGCTGGGTGTTGGTGTGGTGAGCGATTGTATTCTCTTCCCTTGTTATTTCCTTTATCATTATTATTATTGGTGGTAGCGGCAGTGGTTTGTGTTATACCTTGGTTACTGGACTGTTCTTATCTCAACTGTCGGGAGTTACATTCTTTTGATTCTCCTCCTCATCCCTCCAGAAGCTGAGGGAGGAAGGGGGGGAGTGAGTGAGAGACTGCATGGCTGGACTTAAACCACGACATTAGGGTACGCTGAATTACAATGCCAGCACTATTTTGCTGCTGGACAAAACCTAATTGCACTTTCCTGCCTGCCTAATGTGGCTGGAAGGAGCAGGGTGCCATGTGTCCTGCTAGCCCCATGCTGATCTGCCAGAGGTGGGCACAGACCTGCAGGGTTGCACAAGGCAACTGGCAAAGGAAAGGCAAGACTCCTCTTGGAAGGGTTTCACATCCCTCCAACAACAATAGGGAGTGATGCTGGGGGACTGGTGCTACCACTGGCCTTGTGCAAGGCTGTTCCTAAGTGGAGGGGGTCTGCTGTGCTCATCAAGCCATTGGGAGCAGTGGCACTGATTGGGGAAGTGTGGGAATGCAGTCACAACTGTGCCACAGTTGGGATCACTGTGAAAGTGAACTGCGGCTGATGAACACAGGCTTTGAGCTTATTGCTCCCTTTTAGGCTTCTCTATTTGCTGGCAGTTATGGGATGTACCTAAGTAAGTGTTTACAGGACTTCTTGTGCCTTAGAAGTTTGGCTTTGTCTTCCCTGTGAGCATCATGTGGTTGTGCCACCTAGCTGGTTCATGGGCAGTGTCTGACTAGTGCAGTTTTTAGTTAGGAGATGGGGTATGAGAGGGTTGATTTCTGGTGTTCAGTGGCCTTCATATCACACAAAATTTCTGGGAGATGAGGGCAGTGAGTTGGATTTGATTCCTGAGGAATCACTGTCCTCAAACTGGGAAAGCAATATTTTTCATTCCCCAGACCCGTGCTCTGGACTTATACCAAATTCAAAGCACACTCAGGAGGCAGTGTCTTTTTGGTGCTCAGCCTCCTGCAGTGGTGTCCATACCTCCCTCCTTTTTACAGCCCCCCCATCTTACATTCAGCATGCCTGGCCACCCTGCCTGACACATCACTCCACTGATGGTGGGCAGCCAGTGCTTGCTACCAGCCGTGACCCCTCTTTCCGAACTAATTCCAAAGCCCACAACCACCTTACTGTTCTCACTCCATGCAACTTTCTGGCTCCTCAGTTTCTTCCCCCTCAACTTCATGTTAAAGGATTTTACAGGAAAATGGCCAGGAATGGGCTGGGGAGGAAGGACAGGTTTTTCTGTCAGCAGGTACAAGAGGAAAGCCCTGCCTGGCAGGGACTTGCACAGCACACGCTGTTTGCTTGCCTCCTGCCTCTTGTCTGGGTGAGGCACCAGGGAGCATCCCTAATGAGAGCAGACAGTTCTTCTGTCCTCTGGGTACAGTAGTGGCTTGTTGCTTGTGGAGAATGAAAACATATTAAAGTACAAAACTGCTGCAGTAGTCATTTTCCAATTCCCCGTTTGGAGAACTGGCTTCCCTGGAAAATAGGTCACTTACATAAAAAGCACCTTATTATCACACCACAGCAGTGAAGGAAGAGATGGCTTGAGAGACACTTTCATTCTGAGCCTGTGTTCTTGGGTACTTGGATATTTCTGGAAAATTGACCCTTTGGGCTGCAATTTTTCATTCTCGTTTTCAGCCCGTAAGGTGAATTTCGGGACCTTGTTCCCTCCACTAAGCTAGATGAGGCTAGGGAGGAAAATGTGTTACATCTTAACCCTTGGGAGGGCAGTGCATTCAAACCCATTGCTTTCTATGGGGTTTAGGGTGAGACATTATTCCTGATATTATAGCAAAGGTGGGGAAGACTCCCAGAGACAAGTAAACTTGCGTCCTCCCACCTCCTCCTGCAGTAGCCACCTGCCTCCCACCCACCCCAGGTATTCATTTGCTTTTCTCTTCTAACTTGTAGTTGTGCTTTGCTCTCCCCAGGATGGGAAACAGTCATTGAAGGGCAACTGGAGGAGGAAGGATGGGGAGAAGAGCTCATGCTGGGCATGGGAGTGCTTGAGGTGTGGAAAGGGGCAAAGGGACCATAGGGACTTGCCCTTGTGAGGAAGGGAAAAGGTATCCAATTTTTGGTAAAGGCACCAGAGCTGAGAAAGTGGAAATACAGGTGCATGGAGAGAAAGGAGGGACTCACTGAGGTGTGTGTGGTTGGCCTTGGAGTCAGGTCATCTTGAGAAGGAAAAGGGAGATGTGTGGTAAACAGCTTTCGCTTGGCTCACTTTGAAGCAGTGACAATAGCAAAATGAGCAGGGCTCCTCTGAAAGAGAGGAGCTCTGGCTTTGGGCAACAGGCTGACTGAGACTCCAAAAGGCAATACCCACCTCCTTGGTCCTCTGTTGGGTGCCATATTGTGCCTTTGTTTCAACTGGGAGATTGAAGTGCTGTAAACCTGACAAGAGAAAGCACAGAGAGTTTCCTCAGCCTCTCCACTTTAATGTTGCTGACCCCAGCCTTGTCCAGCATCTGTTTCCCCTCACTATGCTGTTCAGGCTGTGGAAGAAGGCACCTTCCCAGGCAGACTTGTAC
This sequence comes from Psittacus erithacus, assembly GCA_009867235.2. Classification (NCBI taxonomy): domain Eukaryota; kingdom Metazoa; phylum Chordata; class Aves; order Psittaciformes; family Psittacidae; genus Psittacus; species Psittacus erithacus. The sequence continues at coordinate 2,761 of WYDI02030705.1, forward strand.
TGAGCTAGACAGGCAGAAAGGGGCCAGGATGCAAGAGAGCCCCCAGAAGAGCAGAATGAGGAGTGGGAAGTGGAAGGATGAGTGGGATGGAGGAGGATGGGAAGGAGAGAATGCAGTAACATCAGCTGACGGGATGGGAAGACTGAGGGTAACAGCGCCTGTGGAGACTTGGAAGCTGGAGAGGGCAGATGAAGAATGGGTCAACCAAAGAGCAGTTTGCTGGCCTCATACCCTTACCAGTGCTGGCACAATGTGGACAGCATGGCCCCACATAGTGGGGGGCATCCCTGCCACAGACACCACTGCGAGGGCTGGGGGCAGGGGGCCTGGTGTCCTAGCACACAGAAGATGCTTTCAAAATATATTAGCAATTACTTCCACAGCAGCGGCAGCCGGCGAGAGGGAGTAATTTGCATAGTAAGAGCTGGGAGATAGATGGCTCTTTAAACCAGATCTGTCATTCCCAGCTCTCTCTCCCATCTCAGATGCTTTGATGTTCCTCTTTGAAGAGCTCTCCTCGCTTGCTGTTCCTCGCTCCCTTGGTGCTGCTCCAGCTCTCCAAATGCCTTTCTCTGTCTTCCTGCCTGTGTGCCTTTGCTGCTGTGCTGCTATGCTTGTGTCTCGGCAGGAAGGACACAGAGCGAGTGACAGCTGGCACCCTGAAAGCCAGTGCTGGCAGGGGGCTGCAGGGAGGCAAAGCCAGCTTCAGCAGGCAATGAGGTGTTTGTTCAGCATGAGATCTAATGCACCATCAAGGAGGGCAATGTGAAACAATAACAGCAATAATGCCAGGCAGCTTTCATTCACTGTGTGGGCATCTGGTGGGGGGATCCAAGTGTTTAACCCAAAGGTAGAAAAAGATGGAGATGAGTGGGGGGCTGGAGCTCAGAAGCTCCTTGTTCCACAGCCCTTCATGGGCACTGTGGGCTTCCCAGTATTTCAGTGTAAATAGCATCTCTCACATCGCCTGTGTCCCTCATAGGTTCAAGTGCCTGGAAAGGGAAGGGAAAGAAGAATAGACTCGTGAGAAAAATGTTTTTGGGCAGTTGAAGTTTTGAGAGGGGGGCGTGAAACAGGACAGAGGCTCTTCTGAGCAGCAGTGGCCCTCAAGAAGTCTGCCGCAGCAGCAAAGACCAGATCAGAGGACCCTATCTGTGAATGAGGCATAGAGGAACAAAGAGGGGCAGATGAGTTAGAAGAGGTAAGTTTTGTAGATGTCAAACTAAAGGCTAAGTACAGCATGGGAGACCACACAACTAAAGAGGATAAGCCTGTGTTGAAACTATGGCCTTGTCTATGCACAGTAGTTTTACCAGTACTAAGGTGTAGCTACTGAGGTGGGGTTTTACCTTGCTGCAGCACACCTGCTGTCCTGAGTTCTTACATCCCCGGGTGCCAGTGGCTGATTTGGGGTTCTTCAGTTTTGCAAAAAACCCTTGAGAACCTGCTTAAGCTAAACAGCAATGTGCACCCGTTTGTGTCTGTATGGGTTCTTATTAAGGGGTAAAAGTTGAAAGAGGTAACGGCAGTGCCTTTGTTTCACCACTTACGTTGTTGGTGGAGGGGTAAAGGGGCCTCAGTGTAACTCTTTTCACATATGTGTGTGAACTTTGCAGCCCAATGGTGTGTTACATCTCAGGATTGTCTTAATGGGTGGAGCTGGAGAGCAAACTCTCGCAGAAGCATGGATATACACAAACATCCTGCTGCTGGCTATCTACCTTGTAAGGTATTCTGAAAGGTGCATGCTTTTCAAATAAAAATGATTGCTGTGTATGTCCTGTACATGCAGAAATAATAGAATCATAGAATGGTTAGGGTTGGAAAGGACCTTAAGATCATCTAGTTCCAACTTTCAGAGGTACTTAGGTCTGTGTTGCCTTTGAAAGCTGCACTTGAATTTGGGCTCAAGGTTCCGTAGCCGAGAGCTGTGAAGCAGATGTTTTGACCGTGGGGACTAAGCAAGAGTTTCTCTTTCTAGTGCCAGTTGGACAGTGCCAATCTAGCCCAAATATCCACCTGCCTTGGAGTGCATGTGTCCCTGCATCCCTGTCACGAGCTTCAGTCCTTTTTGGCAACGCAGCCCAGATTTCCAAAAGTGGCTCTGTCTTTTAAGGGTCACTTTGAAATGGACATAAAGATCTGAGTTTTTTGAGTTCCTGAGACAGGACAAAGAGCTAAGTAGCTCTCAAAAATAAACGCATTCCTAGCGGAAGAATTGCCCTGAACTGCCTTGGGAAACACTGGGCAGCATCAAGAAAAGTTGTTGTGTATAGCCTGCAGTTTATAAGCAAGGACCTCAGCCCTGAGCAGGGTCTTGGGAACACAGATCCCTCATAGCCAGGTGGAGGCAGTCCATGTCTCATCTTCCTCCCCGGCCACGCTCGCCAGTAGGACTTCTGTTTCCGCTCTCTGATGTAAGCAGCTTGATTGGTTTCAGTACACCCTGGGCTCACCAGCTTGGAGGGATGAAACTGCAGCTCAGTTTGGATGCTCTGGTTATGTTCCCTGCTGTTAGCCATGCTGCAGGTTGCCATCGCTACTTCTCAGACCTAGGTTTGTGTAGTTTGCTGGATAGGCTGCATTTGCAAATGCTGCAAATGGGCTGTTTCCCCTTCTGAATCTTTCTTCTGGCTGCTGAAAAGGGCTGCTTGACCACACAAGCACAGTATAGCCAGTCACTGTGGAGGTCAGACACTGTGGTGGTTTGTGGAGGTCAGACATTGTGGTGGTTTGTGGAGGTCAGACATTGTGGTGGTTTGTGGAGGTGGGTGAGAAGCACAAATACTAATAATCAGCAGGCTTTGAGCTCTTCATATTTCCTTTTTGTTTCCTAAATAAGCACTGTTGCAAGAAAAGGGCATGGTGGTTGTTCAGTCATGTGGCTGTCATTACACAAAACCCTGCCCATACTCAGGGACTGCTTTAATCAAAAAACATGTCAGGTTTTACCTACAGGTTAAGGACCCTCCATCTGTTCCTGGTACTGCAAATTAACTCCGGCCTGGCACCCAGGGTAACCTGTTCTCCAGCAGATAGGTGTCCATGTGGCAGAGCAGCCAGTAGCAGGGTAAGTGCCACCTGGTTTGTCTCACACTAGCTGGTAGCCTCAGGAGCCTGATTCCCTTTGCATTGGTGTTGGAGTGTGACCAGGGCAGAATCTGGCCTCATTGTTTCACCCTGAGGAACATAGGCAAGCTGCAGCATCAATAACACAGCATCTCCTATTCCTACCGTGATGTCTTGGTGGAAAATGACATCATCTACGTGCAGACTTGTGTTAGGAGCTGTGCTTCAGAGGAGGATCACGGGGATACCATTTCTCCCTGGTGAGGGACTCATGGCAGCACATCCAATGAGCTTGTGGCACTAGGAAGGAGCTACAACACTGCTTCCTTCTTGCTTTTCTTATGTTTTTGCTGTGGCTTGTTCCCTCTTCCCTTTGGTCTGCAGAAGACCGGGGAGTCTTGCATGTCTTATGAAATGAACCTCCATGTCCTGGACTCCTAAAAGTCCCTTCCTGATGTGTGCCCAATGCTTCAGGTGCCTGCATTCACTCAAGCTGAGGTTAAGGAAGGGAGATGGCTTGCTATAAGCAGGTTGGTGAAGGAAAAGGATTATCCTTCCTCTTGGGAGTATTAGTGAATAGACAGGCTGTGAGCACTGCCAAGTAAATCTACAATTTAGAGAAATGAGCACTCAGACATTGTCATCTCACTTTAATCTTCTCTTGCCTTTAGTGATTATTTTCTCCTTGGCCATTGCAGACTATCTGACTAGCAATAAGTACAGCTTACTCCACTGTTCTGGCTCAACATTAACTGTTAATGATGTAAAGCTGTATTAAGCCTGAGCTACTCTGATCATCTCATTCGACATATCCCTTGGTCGCCTTGGAACAAATTTCTCTGTAACAAGCTGTTGGTCAGTTGATTCATGCCTGCTTTTCTTTGTTATAATTGTCTTGAAAAGAAATCTTTGAGCTGAAAACTGTAGCAGTGTATGTTGCAGGAAGAGAAAATGCCTGAGTCACACACTGACCTTCACTACGCAAAGTGTAACCACAAAGCTTACCTTGTCTTTAGAGGTCATCCTGAATTTTCCACAGGGATGGAAGGCCGGAACCCCAGTTGGCATAAATCATTGCAGCCTGCCTGAGAAGGGCTGAATTCTTCAGCTGGGAATTTGCTGAATAGTTTTTGTTAGAGGTCTATAAAATCAGATGTGGCACAGAGAGGGCAGGCAAGGAACATACATTCCCTAGCTGTTTTCCTACAAAAATAAAGGGACACCAGCTGCTGGATGTTCAAAACAACAGGGAGTGATTCCTAGTATAAGGCAACATTAATCTTTCCACAGTATGCTATGGGTTTATGTTTCCATGGTTCAAAAAGCATTTAGACAAACTTATGGAAAACAAAAAAAAAATCCCTCCTAAGGCTGTTAAACACAAGAAGAACATGCCTTCTTGCCCAGAAAACCCCATTGCTGCCATGGAGGAATACATTAAAAGGGGTATCTTGGGCTAGTCAGGGCACAGAAGAGCAGGTTAGCAAAAACAGTATAGGCCCTTAGTGTGTGGCAGAAGACGATACAGTAAAATAAATAAGCTTCCTGCTCTTCCAGATTTTAGGATGATTTTATGAAGAGACAATGGCACCATGCAACTAAAGCAGCCAGAAATTTCGCTCCTGCTCTCTGAGATGCTCAGGCAAAGACCAGCCATGTTATAAGGGGCTAGTCCATCACCACAGACTCTCAGAGGCTGAACAGTCTCTGACTCTGCAGGCTATTGGAGGGACAGTGACTCCCTTTTTTCCCCACTGTCATTCCATTCCTGGATTACACTAAGGTTGCTGAAGCTGACACTTTCACATGAAGCAACTAGTGCTTTGCGACAAGGATAGTAAGCCAAAGCAGAGCACCTATCTCATGCAAACATGACCTTAGTGTCCAGAAGCCATTTGACACTCTCCCTTAAAACAATTCTACTTGTAATTAAAATCATCTGAATTGAGAGTTTTGAACTGCTGGGCCTTAGGATTAGAGATCCAGAGGGACTAGTAAATGCATGTTTTTCCTCTCTTGTCTTCTTTTGTGTCCCTCTATAAAGAAGGGTTCTGCATGAGATAGAAGGAGGGAACAAAAGGCATTTTTTGTAGTTTAACCTTTCTGTTTCTAGTGTAACATGGTCATCATTCCCCATCTCTGGATTTCTGAATACTGCCATGGCCCTTGCTCCCTTTGTTATGTAGTATAGGGGAGCCAGAGAGGCACATGTGCTGTGGCTATAGACATTTGTGCTGGAATTTGCATGCTCTGGCTCTGGTACGTCCTGGAGGCATGTTCTGTATGTTGATTTGGGGCTGGTTTCAGCTACAAGCCAGACTTCTGATACTCCTATAGGCCTGGAAATCACCAGCGTAGCAAATTCCTTTCTTGAGGGCGCATGCAAGGGACCAAGAGCAATCTGGTGATCAGAGACACTGTCTTGAGATATGCTGGTGGTCTTGCAGTGATGGCTTCTCCCTACATGGGGGCATGATTAGCTCTTTCTCTCTCTGCCTCTGCTGGCAGGTGCACCTATGTAAGAGTGCATCTATGGGAGAGGGCTTCCAGCATGCAGGAGATGTTCAAGGATGTTATGGGTCTCTGAGTCTATTCAAAGTGGTACTGCTCAAATTTCTGCAAAGTCTTGCTTTGGCTGAGCTACCATTATATACCATTAAATACGATTTTAAAGAAATGACAGATGAGATGGATTATTGATGCTTTTTAAAAATGGCCAGTTCTTCAAAAGGGTCCAGCTTTCTACCCTTTATATGGAGGATTTAGCTTCTATGAATTGAAACAGGGATTTTATTTTCCCTTCCCTTCATGTAATTCCTGATTATTTTACAACCTCTCCTTATTGATGAAGTATCTTTGGCTCATGCATCATTTATTGTTATATGAACAGTTACTGGAAAGTGTCCCTGAGTAAGCTCTGGGGATGTATGGTTGCCTCACTAATGGAGGAAAAGCCTACCTATTTCCTAAATCAATTAACCTGAGAGGCCAGAAGACACATCCAGGGTGCTGAAAGCACGTGCACGTGCTCGCTGCAGTGGTCTCTGCTGTGGGTAGTGGCACAGTACCCACAAACATGCTCATCACTCCCTGTGTGTTCCCAGCCACGCTGACAGCATGTGGAACGACTTGGCACGTATACAGTCTCTCCATGTATCCCTGCTGCTGCATGTGCACTCATAACTCACGGCTCAGCAACTGCGGTTCTCTGCCTGCAGCTCACCAACGGGATGCGTGCCTGCTCTCTAGCAGGCAGCCCAGCTTTCAAGCTCAAGCCATAAAATTTCATACTCTTTTACTCTACGAGTCCTCAAGGTAATGGTCACCTCATGCATGCATATATATCCATGTAATGCCTCTTCGTTCCCACTCACTGCATGGATGAAAAGGCTAACTGCTGCGGGCTAACATCGCTGCCATTAAAAGTATAGAGGAATTTGGCAGGGGTCATTATTGCTAATCACTGAAGTTCATCCCAGTGAGATACAGGGGTGTTGGACTGCACAGCAGCACACCTGAATGTGGTGCTGCTGGTCAGCAAGCCACAAGAGTGTCCAGCACTGGGCACAAGCAGAGATTGCACAACACCTCCATGGTTCAGGAAGAAGTGCGGCAGGACACAGCACATGTTTCCCCTGAGACATCTGTACATCCTGCAGGAAGTGAGAGAGACAGCATGGATGCTGCAGCAGAAGAGTTTGAGAGAAGCAAACAGACTGTGGATGAAGAAGATGCAAGAGAGGAAATAGTCTGGTAAGGAGGGTGAAATATAAAGAAAGGAGAAGTTGTGGGGTTTTAGAGCATTGGTTATGAATGAATGTGCAGTAAGATGAGCATTAAGTGGAAAGGCAAGAGAAAGGGATGAGCAGAGAAGGAGGTAGGAAAGCAGCTGACAAAATGAGGCCAAGACAACATGCTCATCTAGAAAGGAAGAAGACAACCAGTAATTACATTAGGAGCCGGACTGCACACTCTCTCTTCTGGGAGAGTGTCAACACCATGACTCCAAAGCTGGAGCGCCTCGAGGTTGGTGAATGAAAGGGAGCAAATGGTGGTGCAAGAAATTCTCCGTCCAGGAGAAAAACTATGGCTAGGAAGAGGGGGACTGCAGGAAGGGAAAGACACACATGCACTGGGTGCTAGGCTGGTGGTAGCTTTGGGTGAATCTCAGCCCCAGTAAAAGCCAGTGCATGAGGCATTGGGAAGGGGAGGCAGCCCTGGGACTCCAGCTGGCACCACTTAGGCCCTTCAGCACAAATACCCCCCAACAAATCCACATCCATATGGCCTGCAGGGAGTAACACGCCCTGCACCTGGTGCATTGTGTCCCATGGCTATGCAGTGGGCCATGGCCGACCCCAGGAGCTCCTGGGGAAGTACCTCTCCTTGCCACTGTGATAGAAAGAAGGTCCCCAGCCTCATGGTGCGAGCGAAGAGGTTGCTGCAGACTGGGCTGAGAAAAACAGGGAGCCCTATTTCCAGGCTTGCACCACTGACTCGGCAGACATGAAAGGAAGCTGAATCACCGTATAACAATTTCAAGCTCCATTAAAGAAACATGGGGATGGGGATAGCAGAGGGAAGGAGAGGGCAGGGAGGGATGAAGAGAAAATTGAACAGAGTAGAGTAGCACTTGAAGGGGAAAGAAATGTTGCTCATAGGCTCAGAAGGGGGAATTGCAAACATGGATGAGATTAAAAGGGAACCCTTGAGACTGTCTCTTTAAATACCGCAAGATTCACTTAATCTGTGCTGAGCTAGGCTTGTTGAATGCTCGAGGCACAGTCCCCGCTGAGGCTTGCCAGCTGGTCGAGCAGTAGAAACTTGTCTATCCCCATATACCAGCAGGTTGCCCTCTTTCACCTATGTTATCTAGGAGGTCCCATTGCTAATAAATTTACTGTGGAGTGAGCCTAGTGCGGAAGCTTTTTATTTGACTACCCTTAAGCGATCTTTTATCCAGGGACATATAGTCATGTCAGGGTTGGTACTACGTGATTGGGAGATCAGCATGGAGTATCTAGGTGAAGCTTCGCTTGGGCAGGGAGGACTGTCTTCACTTGCTGGTCCTAAAGGTAGGGAGGAGAGCTGCAGATGGAAGGGGAATAAGTGCAGGGTCTGACAGCACCACCCATGGTGGCTTATCGTGGAAGAAGTTACCTGCTTTCAGAACCCGGGGACAGAGTGCATGGGGTGGCTTTGATGCAGAGGGAAGCAAGATGTCTAACCCCATCAGCTAGACCCTGATCAGTCTGCTCAGGGCTAGCTGCAGGACATTCACATTGCAGGTGCTGGTCTGAGTGCAACCTGGAACCACTCTGGAAAGTCTTTGCCAGGTTTAGCCCCGTATCTGCCATAGGTGTAGTTTTGCCAGATTTTTCAATAGCTCACAAAGGTTGGCCAGGCACAGTGCTTGGGTGGGAGGCAGATGGTGAACTGAATGTTGCTGAGATTGTCCTACAGGGGCTACAGGCTTCTTTCGTCCTGTTCACTGTGAGGAATGGTGGTGCTGGTTGGTGTTTGTTTAAAGTCTGTAATGTGTACAGCTGGAAAAACGATGACACAAATGAGACCTGGTCACCAAAGACTCTCTTGTCTATGTCTGAAGCACAGTGTGTGTAATGACATTTACGTTACACCTCACCCCCTCAGCTGTGATTTCAGCTCTTGTCCCCACATCCCACACCTTGAATTTTTATGTCCTGACAACTAAAAGAGACTGAATTCTTTGGGACAGTGAGCGGTTTCATTTTGCTCTGACAAAGGCTGCTGGGGCTGAATAAATAGCAAAAAGAGGTAATAATGTAACAGAGCAATCATTACTGCGTTTCTTAAGCTGTTGCTTGGCACTGCTCTGTGCTATTAGGTATCTGCCACATTATGCCTTAGAATCTCCTGGGTCTTTGGGGTGTTTGCTTTGCTGCACTCCTCTGGCTTCAGTTTTTCCCATACAACCCGTGCAGATGCCCTGGAGATGGGCTGCAGCCAAGCCAGATCACTCTTCATGCTTTTCACCTCCCCTGTGGCCATGCTGAGAGCTGAGCAGTTTGGCTGGGAGCCCACGGGCTGACCTCAAGAGCTGTTCCCCACCAACCTTGCCCACCGCCTTTCTTCTGCAGTGTTGAGGCAGAGGGGTGCTGCCAACCCAAACATGAATGTGGCTCTTCTTTGTGTTTGGGGGTCCTGGCAGACTTCATGGTGTGCCTCCTTGGTTTCTGGACAGCATTTTGATCCTGCAAATGGTAAGGGAATGGCCAGGATCCTCTGTTAATCAGAAACGAAAGCACTTCTGCTCTGCCTCTAAACCTTGCCTAAGGTTGGTGGATCTCAGGAAGTGCCATGTTCAGAGGTGGAAATGTTAAGGTAGAAGGAAAGACTAAAACCCATTGACCTAGAGACTCCTTTGTATTCACAGCAGTGCTTTTCCAAGGGAGTTTAAGCACACACCTTGTTCTCAGCTTCAAGTCTCTGGCTAAATATTCCCCATACCCAAGACAACTGCATCCTAATCCTTACAGAGGCTTGAGAGCACTATTGTAATGCAAATAATGATAAATAACAGTAATAATAAAATGCCACCAGCACTTGTGCCAGTTCCCCAGCAATCCCAAACCAGCTGTAGCAAGTTTCATAGCACCAGGTTATGTAAAGGAGCGTGAGCATTAACACTGGAGCTGTCAGGGAGGCGACCAATTAGCCAGTGTAGCTGCCTCCTGTGGGCAGCAAATCTGCCAGCGTGATTTTGCTGGCTCCCTGGGCTGCTCTGCAGGTGCAGGGTCATAACTCATTCCAGCGTGAGGGGCTGTGTGCAGATGGATGCCCCTGTGCATCACTGGGGAGAGTGTGGGGAGTACATGCCTCCCGGTACCTGCACATTGGCAGGGGCATGTGATGTAATTAAGCCCCCTGTGAGGTAGCGCCTGTTCAAAGAGTGGTAGTGAATGCTGGTGTCATTTAAATTGACTTCAGATTAAAGTCTTCTATTCCCATGTTTTTGACAGATAGCTCTTTGCGAGGTATGTCAAAAGGGCTGCTGATATGCAGCAAAGGCTGGCAGGGCTGGCTGGGATGGTGTAGGAGAGCAGAGGGGCCTCCCTAGTGCTAATCATAGAATCACAGAGTGGTTTGAGTTGGAAAGGACCTTAAAGCTCATCCAGTTCCAGCCCCCTGCCATGGGCAGGGACACCTTTCACTAGACCAGGTTGCTTCCTCCTTCAACACTTCCAGGGATGGAGCAGTCACAACTCTTTCGGGCAGCCTGTTCCAGTGCCTCGCCACTCTCACCTGGATGAACTCCTTCCTATTGTCTAATTGAAATCTACCCTTTTGTAGTTTAAAGTTCCCCCTCATCCTGGCACCTCGTGAAAATGTGAAGGCCAGAGTCAGCAGGCAGCTTGCCACTAGAGCTGTGGGTACTGTGACCCACACTGCCCATCCGGGCTGTCCTTGGACTTTGGCCAAGCTCTGCCACCTCGCCATGGGCTCTCTCATTGGGCTGTTTGCACCTGCAGAAGGAAGGTTAGGGCAGCAGCTGGCTGAGGTTGGAGGTGATGCTAGAGTCAAGTGTGGAAAGCCACATCTTAGGTATGTTCCAGGAGTTCATGACTGTCAGTGGGAACATCCTGACATGCTGTCTTTTCTTCCCTGCAGTCCCAGATCCTGATCCTGTGCTCTTCAGACCCAGTCCTTTACGCTGAACTGATGAGTATATGGAGGTAAGTGGCTTTATTTAGTAGCATTTTTATATTCTACATATCTCTGTTGCTTTTAGCAGTTGCTCTGACTTGGCTATCAAGAATAAAGTAATAAGAAATTTTGCTCTGGAGTCTGAGTGCCACTCATAGCAGCCTCTCTCCTTGAGGGAAAGGAGTAGGTTAAGAGAAATTAGCATCTTAATACTTTGCCCTTTGGCCACTGATATCTACTGTTACAGCTTTAGGCAAGTTCAGCCTTCTTCACCCATTCAGTGCAGAGCAGCAGAAGGGAGCAAACAGGTGTAGGCATTTATTAAGAATCAGGCTTCTTGCTTGCAGTTTGTTCCAGCCCCACTTAAAAGAACACGCAAACGGGCATACTGGGAGTCACTGAACCAATACTCTGTACTGGCTGTGGTGTACTGTCAGGGGCTAGTAGGAAATGCTTAGAGAAGGAGTATATGGAGAGGCAGAAGCAGACTGATGTGGCCCCAGGTAAATCTTCCTGGTTTTGGGTAATAGCCTGTTCCTGAGCAAAAGAATGTGACTAGACCCCTTGCTGGAATAGCTACACAGAGGTCTAGTGCCTTTGAGCCCATTTGTTTTTCAGAACATGAAGCTGGATTATTTCTGCAAGGCACTATAAAACCAAAACCTGAGAAGATGTTTCCTGCCACAGGGTGCCTGCAAAGTATAGAGGAGAGGTAAGAGATGACTCCAGGCAGAGGAGGAAGAAGTGCAAGAAGGCAAGAGGTCTGTACAGAGCAGCATAATATGCGGTAGCCTCAGAGCAGCAGCAGCTCGGAGTTTGTGAATTATTTTGCAGTCCTCAAGTGTGCTGTAGTAGGGATTTAGAGGGGAAAGAGGAAGCAGTTTTTCAGATGTTTATGGGAAGCCTTCTCTAGTGTGAGGGCCAAGGCAGAAAGCTTCAGTAAGCATGCCTGAAAGTATGACACGGGCTGATGGAGGTAGGAGCTGGCATCTCTCTGGTAAAAGAGATAAGACGTAGGAGCACAGGAGGTGTAGGTTTCCTCTTTTTTCAGATAGCCAGGGGAGGCTTTTGGACGCTGCATGGATATAAGCATCTGTCCACTCTGGAAAATAATCAACCGCTTTGGGGAGTGGGTAGGAGAGAACTAAAAAAATCGAACTGCATCTCCTTTCTCCACCAGCCACAACCGTCACTTTGAGACCTCCCAGCAAGGAAATAGACTTCTGCTGTGTTTATTATGCATGATTAAACAGGACCCTTTAAGCCTGAAATCAGGATGAGGCATGAAACTCATTTAAGTAACTGGCAAAGGAATTATCACGTATGTGAGCTCAAGCAACCCCGTGGCAGGACAGAGGTGCTGGGTTGGAGTGGTAGCAGGTTAAGACTGGTGGCTGGGAAGGCAGGGAGAGGAGTGATCTGGGATGACCCTGCTGAAGCTTGGCTGACACCCATTCCCATGGGAAAAGTGTGTGCCTGGGGGGCTGCTCTGACTCAGCTCCAGCTGCTTGGCCCTGGCCTCTTTTGTGGTTCTCTCTTGCTCCTTGGCTGGGGATTTCAGTCCCAGGATCTGCCCACCAGTCCCATCAGAAACCACAATGTAGCGTGGCTGCTAAAATGTATCTCAGCCATCTTCCCATTCAAATGGAGAAAACACATGGAGACACAAACAAACTATATATAGAGATCTGCTGTTACCAAGACTTCTGCAAACAAGGTCCTCCCTGTGCACACTAAGTGTGGTAATCAAGATGGGGAGGGCTGGGTCTATTAGAGGCAACAGGGCTAAGGCTTTTAAGTCTCCTCCTTGAATGTGTTTCCCCCCTAAGGGTAGCCTCACTTACTAGGTTTGGCTCTACCACAGGCTGAGGTATAGCTGTGTGCCTATAGGATGAGACAGGAGAAAACTATCAGCTACTGGGACGGTTCAGTGTGGTAGCCCAAGGCTGCCTGGGCACCCACACAGCGCGTGCAGCTGACATCTTGGGTCGCTTCAGTTCTGTTTTCTAACAGTATTAATTTCCCCCGAGGCTAAAGTCCCTCTGCTTGTAGACAGGGCAGCCTTGCAAGGAATGCAAGTACTCAAAATGCTCATTTTATAACATCATTCTCAGAATTTTTGTTCTCTGGCCATGCAATTCAGGCCCCAGATAGGTGTCTTTCTCTCCCCAGATCTCTGCATTGCTCCCCAGCGCTTCTTTTTATGCCTGGTGAACAGCATTTTTGGGTCTCACTGGCCTATTTCAACTTGAGGAGCCATGGTGGGCTCAGGAATGGGTTGGTGTATGGGAAGCTGTCAGCCCTGGTGAGCATCCTAGGAGTTGTAGAGGGCCCTGGGATGCCCACCTTGCCCAGGAGGGCTCCTGTGTTCCCTGCCAAGTGAGGTCTTGTCACACGCTGAAGCAAAAATGCCTGGAAGGACAACTTTGCTGCAGCTTTTCTTTGTCCCTGTTTTTCATTTGTTTTTCCTTTACCACACTTCAAATAATTTGACATTGTATATTTAAGACTCTTTTGTTGTATTCAGTTCACCTCATCTGACCTCACGATCTTCAGGATCACAGCAGATGAGGACGATAATATTCTGCTGGTTTACAGTGCCACTTTTAGGACTCCACGGGCCCTTTAGCAACAATTGCTTTTTAAGGCCTGCAAGCCATCTGAAGTGAGTTTGTTTATTACTCCTGCTCTGTGTATGGTGAGAAGTTCTGACTTGAACAAGTGAGCTGGAAGGAGAGGCAGGACTTACAGGCTTGAACCATGGGGCAGGAAGGACCCTACGCTCTCTCAGCGCCTGTAGTGGCTCATATAGCTCTGTGTCCCAAGAAGGGCCTCTGCCTGTAAGTAATCAGCGCAAGTGCATGCAGGTTAAACTAAACAGAGAGGCAGGAAGGTCCCTGAGGAGCAGAACAGAAAAGGCTGCATGTGTAATAGTAGATAACAAGCTCCCAGGCTTTATCAACCAAAGATTTGTATTGACTGCTGTGAAAAGGATGGTGATGAGGTAGTATATGGATTAGAGAAGAGGATAGTGAGTGGGAGCATGGATGAGCTACCAGGGATCTCACATCAGGGGGGACAAAATCATCTATTCCTAAAATAAATGAGGTATTCCAGCCACTGGCCTGGCCCTTCCTCCAGCCCAGCCCTGCTCTTGTCAGTTCGGGGGATATAAACCCTTGACCATGAGTGCCCCATCCCTGCACAGGGTGAGAGGCAGGGGTTGCACAGCTCGGCAGGAGAGGACACCCCTGGCTGTGGGCAGCCCAAAGGGAATGGCGAGGTTGCTGGGAGAGGGCAAGTCACTGTTTTTCTCTGGGATGCCGGAAGCAAGAGCCATGGGAAGGATGTGAAGAGCAGCAAAATGGTTCCCGTAACTGAGAGTGGAGCAATTTGCTTCTGCTCCAGCTGTGTGACAGTGATGCCTGTGCTGCAGTGCCCAAGGCTGCTGTCTACCAGGCTGCTGATGGGAACGGGGGGCAGCCAGCAGGGTGGCTCTCCAGGGGGCTGTATACTTGTTTTTCTTCTCTGTGACATTACACAATGTGAGGTAGAAAATGTTTGTACGGTAGCTCTATTGGTCCTTAGGGTGAGGGGGGAAAGGAAGGAGGTGGTGGGTAATTTGAGGTTCTTTATTAGACCAATAAATCATTCATAATGCACTAGCTTTCAGGCCAGTCTCTTATTGCTTATGTCAGCCACAGTATGCTACATGGCAACTGAAGCTAGCAGAGCACACACCGGCTCCCCTAAATCAAAGGAGCAGAGCCAAGATGCATGGGGTGGGCAAGGCACTGATGCTGGAGGCAGGACTGGGGCTCACCATGCTGGCACATGGGGGAGAGAACAGCTTGCCTTTCACAGGTTCTGGGGACAAATCCAGCACAGCTTGTGACAGGCACTTGGCCTTGTTTGAAACGTGTTGTAGCAGCCCTGATCCTCCTGGGGTAAGAGGGAAGCATCAGGATCTATTGATACCTGAGGGACCGAACAGTGGCCATGGGCACCTGAGGTGTCACTGGGCACATCACCTAGACTCCCCGTGTCACCTGCAAGCAAAGGTAGCAGGCATGATACAGGGGTAATAAACCCTAATGCCCCTAAGCCTTGGCTGGTGGGGAGCAGAGGACAAGGCAGGTTTTCCTGGTGGCACTCCATCACAAAAGAAACGGGGATGTCCTGCGCCTGTCATCTTTGTATTTTTGGGGTTTGGTGGAGCTTATTCCCTGTGGCTTGCCAGACAAACTATCTCTTGGGTTTCTTGGGTGCTCTGGGCACTCGTGAGGTTGCTGAAGGAGAATATCGCCTAGTTGGGAAGGACTGTGCTCACCTAGTCACAAGTGGGTGGGGTTTTGGTGTGGGTTTGTTTTTGGGTTTGGTGGGCTTTTTGTTTGGTTTAGTTTCGGTTTTTTGTTTTTGGTTTTGTTGGGTTTTTTGTTTTGTTTTGTTTTTTGGTGGAAGTTCCTTGTTTGCCGTGTTTCACAGCTGTATCTCCTCCAATTTGAGCTCATCAGGTTCTGCAAAATGATGCCTTTTCAATGGCCTGCCTGCATTCCCCAGTGCTTCAGGAAGCATCAACTCACCTGACATTTTGACAATACCTGTATCAATTTCTGTCCTCATCCTCCTTTCCTCCTCCTTTCCTCCCCCCCAGGCAAAGGAACCAGCTTATCTCTGGAGCTAGGCAAACACAACAAGGGAGGTGGATAAACTCACCTTTCAGGTGAATTCACATGAGGGTGGGCTCCCAGGTCATCTGAACAAATACGATTCCCTGTTAAGTAACCAAAAGTGTTTGAAAGAGGGACCACTGTATGGGTTGAGCATGTACTGAGCATGTACACCCTGCCAGTGTGCTGGGATTTGAAACCACTCTGAAAAGCTGAGCAGCTTCAAAGGAACCAAATGAGGAGAGGTAAATGTAAAAATGCTAACAAATACCATTCCCTGTTATGAAATACACAATTGGGGTGGGAGGGAATTGCATGGTATGCCTGTTTCTGTGGGATTTGATATAACTGTAAGCTATTTACAATGTTCTTTGCATCCTTGTGGACTGCCTGATGGAAGCAGCAGCTAAAAGCAAATCATAGGGTGAGAGGGTGAGTCTTGCTGGTGACAATTAGTAGCATCAGGAGAGAAATATTGCACACCTAACTGACTGAATTATGCATTATGCTGCAAAATCCCCAATGTCAATACGCAAATGCTATTCCTGTTGTTTTGCCTGTGATGATTGGCAGTGGAGGAATTCAAATCACATCCACACAGCAATTGTCCTACTCTAAGTCTCTTCTATCCAGGTGGGTACGCTTGTGCAGACAAAATCTATGCGGTATAGTCAGTGCTTTAGGAAGAGGTTAAAAAAGGATGCTGAAAACATTTTCCTGTGTTCAGCAATACAAAATGTTGTCAGGTTAGCGTGTATTCACCCCTTTTTCTTGTGGGCATTGTAGGCTAGATGTTACCCCAGACCTTGGGAGGACTGGGTGAAGAAGTCCATACTGAGGCATTGAAAGTGATTTGAGGCACACATCCCCATGGAAGGACTTTTCTCTCTCCAAACGAGGTAAGAGAACAGGAAGCAGAGACAAACTAAATGTCATCCCCAATACAAAGGAGCAGTGGGATCAGCACTACATGGCAGACTAAGAGGATTAGGAAATTGCATGTAATAAATGGTAAGAAAATTATTATTTTAATGAACACAAGATTGTTAAAATCCCCTGCTATTGGATCTTGCCAGTGTGTTTGCAGAGAGAAGAGCAGATAACAAAGCTAGCAAACAAAGCAGATAAAAACCTTACCTTTTGTTTGCTGCTTAAGTTGTCTTTGCTTTGCTTCCAGAAAACATAAATCAGTTACTAATCACATTCCCTGTCTGAGGTGCTGTGAGTGTTCATATGTTTAATCTGTCCTGGGTGCTTTTAGAAAGAATTGTGCTAAGGTGAGGATGAGAGTTGCACAGAATTTTCTCGCCCTTGTTAATACCTTTCTTTTCACAGAATAAGGTTGTGTGATAATCTGATTTTTTTTCCTGCTTGGTGACCAAGTTAAAAATTTGGACTTGAAGAAAAGCGGGGTTTAAAATAACATTCTGTTTGCATTCTTTGGATGTCTGTTTCTCTTTCAGAACAGAAATTCCTCTTGAAACGACAACACTTCAAGATGTTTGGGAAACAACTAAGCAAATCAGAAAATGTTTTACCAGTGACCTGCTGAATTAGGATAGTTGCTGCAAAATGGTGGTATTTTATCCACACACTTCCAAGTGGAATAACCTAGCAGCCTATGGAATGTAGTTTATCCCAGGTTATGAGCTCCTTAAAGAATTGTGTTATGGAAAACAAAACATGGGTTTGATTAGATCAAGAGCAAGACCTCCAACACCTGTGCCAACACCTCTGCCTGTCTTGCCTGAGGGGACAGGGGTGGCAGGGCTTGCTGGGGAGCTGGGAGAAAACATGGCAGCGTTTCTCTTTGGGGAAGGTGAGTCTGCCTGCCATCATCTCTCCAGGGTGAGCAGGACTCCCTCAGCCTGTGAGAAAGCCATTCACCCATGGGACAAATGGCTGTTAAGAGGGTGCAGGAGCTGGTCCGTGGTCGGGCACTAGGATGTAGAGAAGGCAGGAGAGCAGCAGATGTGAGGGAAAGGAGAACTGTAGATCTGAAGCTGAAGCTAAATGAAAAGGACAAGGAGAGTGGAAATGATGCTGCTCTGTACCCATTCTGAGGCACTGGAAGAGCCAAGCTAACAGAGGACAGGAGACTGTGTGTGCTGTCTGGGTGAGCTTGGGTACCAGTAGCACTGTCACATAGACAGCTTAAAATGAGCCTTCTGTTGAGAAGAAAGAGTTAAAACATTTTTGAGCCTTGCAAGTCTCCCAGTCTCAAACTGTAACTTTTGAAGATCAGCAGCAGAGGATTATAAAGATAACAGCAAGGGAAACACACAAGAAGCGCTGGTGGAGGATCAGACCACAGAGTAATAATGACGGCTCCTCCCAGGCAAAGAAACTGGGGATAATCCCTGGACCAAGAAGCATGGAAATCACTCAGTGCTTTTCCTCGGACAGAAAGCATCGTCAATCTCCTTTCCACCCTGACACTGTGTTAGCTGATGGGAGGGTGCTGGGAGAGGGGCTGGAAGAAGCCCCTTCACGTTGTCCTAGCAGGGCACAGCACAGAGGTGGCAGTGGAGTCACTGGCTCCCCTGGCATCAGGCAGCCGTTGATGCTGCATGATGTGGTCACTCCCCACAGTGCAGGCAGCTGCGACCTGGCAGCTTCTCACGCACGCGTGTGCTTCTCTGCTGCTCCGGGTCAGAGCTGTCTTCTCTCATTTCAGATGCTTCGCTGCACTCCAGGCGTACTGAAGAGACAGGAAAAGATGGGGCCATACAGGTTCACCCACAGGCTTCCTGCCTCAAACGCGCTCTCACGTCCTCAGCCATCGCTGCTTCAGCAAGTGCTCTGCCACATCCTTGCTGCTTGGCTGCCCGGGAGCTACCGAAGGGGTCTTGCTAGCAGGTCCTCCAAGTGGGCAATGATGAGCTGAGGGGCATGTTTCAGATCTGTGCAAGCAGGAGGTGATTACAGAAAGTGGAGCCCCAGGCTTCGTGTTCATGCTGGCTGCTTCTAAACACCAATGCTGCAGGATGTCACTGCACCACTTCACAGCTCATTTTTCAGCCCTTGAGCTGGACCCTATCTTCACCTTTTACAAGGCAGTTTTTGACTCTGTAGGCAACCTAGCCTCAACTGTAAGGATCTGTGCAAGGAGTCCTGTGGCCTAAATAGGGCTGCAAAATGACTGACTGTATTTATCCAGCCTATTTCAGGATCTGACTTGTCATTAAAAGCTAAGGGGTTACAGGGACATTCACATAGGCCAGCAAGAGTAACCTGTCAGGCTTTTCTCAGGATCTGGGCTGAATTTCTTGCTCCTTTCGGACACAGCATAAAGACTCCATTATGGAAAGTTTGGAAGATGGCACTGAGCAGAGGCAAATCTGCAGGTCTAACTTGGCCATCTCCCACAACCACAATAAGATGGAATTGCTTCCCATTACCCCAGGATGTGACAAATTAGTGACTTTGATAGCACCTGGAAAGTAAAGGAAAGTCAAAGCCGGGCCTGTGCTCACAAGCAAGGGAAGACACAAGAAAAGCTGAGTTTCAGGCAGTTGAAGCATGGAGAAGGGATGAGAGGAATAAGCTGCCCTCTGCTGCAGACTGGCATGCTTGCACATGCTATTCCCTCTCCAAACTTCAGGGTGCTTGAGCCCCTTGTTTTCTCTCCAGGAGAGACAAGCCAAAAGGGAGCGAGGCTTGCTGGGATGCAAAATGTGGGTTCTGCTGGTGGACATGTTCTGCTGACCATGGAGGCTGTGAGATCTGAGCCAGGAAGAGGGCAGGCAGTCTAGGAAGACGGGATCTCGCCCCTGCATCATACACCAGAAACAGCATGGGATTTGTGCTCTAGCCTCAGAGCCTCCAAGATCTGGAGCTTTCAAGCAAGCTTAGTGCATCAGGTATTTGCCCCTCTGTTGCCTACTAGTGCAAACAGAGTATGTCAGAATCGTAGGACAATCCCCCAGATTTCTGGCTCCATCGCTTCTTGTTAGAAGTGGTTTTTTGTTCTAGTGACAGTCACGCTATGTCCAGGAGTGCATGTAGTGTAGGAGAGTCAGGGGCATGGTAATTACTGGAAGGGCTATGTGGATTTGTTTGGGAAGAGCTGGAAAGGTCAGAATTGTGGACATAGCTGGGATGCTTTGATCCAGGTGCTTAGAAGAACAACCCTCCAGGCTGTTGCATCAAGTGGCGCAGAGCATGGATTCATATAAAGAGCCTTTTCCAACAATCCCCTTGTGCAAAGGCTAAAACCATAAAATACTTCCCGAGCACTGTGATCTTGCAGCAAGGATTTGCTCCACTCCACTTCCCTTTTGCAATGTGCTTTTTTTGTCTTCACAAAAGGCTTCCTTGGCAAAAGAGAGCTGCCAGCTGGCCAGATCTGGCCAAGGGGCTAATGGAAGTATTCAGCTGTATGCAGTTGCACCAGCAAAATTGTCTATTCAAAGAAAAGTCATAGTTTGACTCTGGTTTTTCATCAGGGTTTATTACTCCAGGACCACTGCCAATATAAACTTCTCTCTTCTAGCTAAAATGAAAAAAAAAAATCCTAGCTTGCTTGTCATATGCTTTGAAAGCATCCCTTGTCCTGGCTGGTACCACTGCTGATTCCCCTCTCTTCACTCTTTTTTGTCCAAATGGTCACTGACTTCTCAGTGTCCCTTTCCTCCTTTCAGCACAGTAGAGACTTACCTATTTCATTAAATTCTTATTTTTAAATGATGAAAGTATTTTAATTCCTGATGGCTTTAATCACATCACTGCCTTTCTTCCTCCTTCCTTTTTTAAACCACCTCTAAACCTCGGGGATGGAACTAGCTGACAGGTTTCCTTTAATTATCCTAGCTCTCTACACTCATCTCTTCCACAGTGCCTTCAAGGGACACCACTATGAAAAGGTGCTACACACACAAGCAGCACACCCAGACTGAAGCAGAGAACAGAAACAAAATGTCGAGAAATCCACCCTTAAAGAAATTAAGAACAAATACAACCAGGCACATTTCATAAGCCCCATTAGTCAGTACTGCTCAGATACCATGGTGATGAGCCTCCTATAAATATTTCCACAGCAGTAAAACTGTCTTAAAGGGACAGCACAGCAGCTCATGTGCACCAGGAGGGAGCATTTGTCTGGAGAAACCTCTTGTCCTGTCCAGACTGCATGGCTGATATAAGCCACGTGCCTAAGGAGGAAGCCAGCACCATCTGCTTTTCTTTTGCCCGTCATGAGCACCAAGAACAACACAGCCTGGTGTTATGCCCATAACTCTGTGATTTGACCACAACATATTACTAGGGACAAGGGTGGTCTACGCTTTGCCGTTCAGCAGATTCTCAAAGCCAAGGAGCCGGGTTAATGCTGCATCTTTTAGCTGCCCAACCTCAGCATCACTCAGCCCGACCCTTCACACAGCACAACCACAGGGAGGAGCTTAAAGATATGGCTTGTAAGGGAGCCAGATGTGTACTTGCTTATCCTCCCAGAGGCAAATGTTTGTGGAGCAGAATAACACCTGATCAGATTGTTAGGATTTGGGAGCTCCTGCTCACAGATCCAGAAGCAGAGCATGAGAGACAGGGAGGGAGAGAGGGGAAAGAAACACATGCTCAGATGTTTAGGTTTCTGCAGCCAACTTCTGCCCACGCTGCAGGAGAGCTTTGAGTTTCTTGCCCTTGATGCAACCACCACCAGAAGTTTGTTTTCGCAAAACCTTCTTGTCTTGAAAGCTACAACTCACACATCAGTACCTCATCTGAGAAGAAATAGTAGCCCTGTTATTAAGCTGTGGGCAGCATCACCTGGAGGGTGAGTCTTCAGACACCTGCTGCTGTTCACAAGTAGACGGAAAACTTCATATTGGAAAATAAGTTTCAAAGGAGAGCAGCTCCAGTGGAACAATGGACATAAAAACAGAGAAATGATTCTGTGGAAAAAAGCTGACCTAGCCTTGATGCTGAGGGCCCAATGCATGGCTGCTTTGAGTGACAGTATAAAGAAACTAGAAACCACTTGGAGCTGCTACCTCACAAATGTTCCAAGTAGAAAGGCTAGGAATAGGAAGAAAAAAAACCAAACCAAACCCAAAAACTATTTCTTGCCCATAACTTAGTGCATCCCTTGCAGCAAGAATTGGAAAGGTGTGGGAACATGAGCTGATTGCCCTCTATGGTCTTCCTTCCACAACAGCTGTAGCTACTTGCAAGATAAGCTAGAGAAGACCAATGCAGAGGTCATGTATCTATGTATGCCTTAGTGCTCAGGCTGAGTTTTCATACATGCAGTCCTATAGGAACATTTGAGGGTGAGGGCTCAACTCTTTTGGGATAAGTGTGAGATTACCTGGTTGGACTGCCTATAGGATGAGTGGAAGTGAAGAGACCTTACAGCCCTGATCAAGGAACTGCTGCTCACTCTCTCCATTGCTGCAGGCAAGTCCTTTCTCCTCTGATCTTCCCCACTGCATCTTGCGCTCTTTCTGGCTTTCTAGCCTTGTATTTGTGTGGTAGTTCCTGAGCATGTCCCACATGTAACTTGTTTCCCTTAATTATACTTTAAAATGATATCTGGAGGTCCTCAGTAAAAGGTGGCTGTCAGGGTGTGCAAGCAGTATGGAAATACAGTGCTAACCCCCAGGTGCGGGTGTATTTTGGTAAGTTTCTTGACTGCCCTATTTACGTGGAGACTAATCGGCTCTCAGTGGAGTTTCTTTTTGATCCTTTGGCCGATCTCAAGGGAAGCACAACACTAACTGACAAAATATGTATATTTTGGCTTTCAAAAACTATTACACTTTGCAACTGTCACCAGACCTTGAGCTTTCTGGTTGCCAGGGAAACATTGCAGGAGATAACCTGATGGCAGCTGTGAACTGCACCCCTTCCTCTCCCAGTGCTAAACCTGCTCTTCCAGAAATGCTTGCTACAGTTTGGGATATTTTGTTTTTAGAAAGCAGAGGCTTGAAAAATAAGGTTATTTACAGCCTGAAGGATATTTCCTTCTGAAATGGAACTGTCTGGGTGGTCTGTCTCTTTGGGTTCAAAGCACATGTAGCAGTGGCTCAGTAGCAGTGGGTTTTGTGGCGCTCTGATAATAGCAGTGGCTGCTGGAGCAATCACGAGCCTGTCCAAATAACATGGGCTAGAGTCAATGGGGGTATATAGTATAGTGTCAGCTCTGGATTTGTAATACTCAAGCTCTTCAGACCCATCAGTTTGGAACACCACAAGCTTGTGTCAGTGCTGTACACTCTAGGTAAGGTAGATGGAGCCTCCTTTCTAAGGCCATAAAAAGGGTGCGCTGAGTTGTCCCAGAGGACTGTCAGGAATTGTGTGCCTCTTCTTTCACTGAAGGAATCTTGTGCTCTTGTTTTCATCAGAAACATTTCTTATTCTCCCCTTTTATGTCATCAGGCAAAGGTAGAATGTCAGAGAATCTGACTCTGATTTTCTCTCTGTGCTAGCTGGGGCCAAGCTAGCAGAGAAGGCAAGAGGTCATGCTTAAGGTAAGGTAAGTGATAATAGAACGTAAGTAGCTAAGTGTAGATAAGGTAAGTGATAATAGAACTGAGCATCCTTGCAAGTTTCTCCATCCCTTGCAGAGGTGCAGTGCCCCTGGATGCAGCTGGCGGTGAGATAGTGGTTGGGGCTGGGCTGAAGAGAAACCAGACAGCCTGGGGCTGGGCAGCCAAGGGGCTGGGCAGCCAAGGGGCTGGGGGCATATAGGCTGTGGGTCTGCCACATGTGTTGGCAGCACCTCTGGTGAGGGAAAAGAGGGGATGAGCGCATGGCCCCAGGGAAGCCAGATGTGTGTCTTCCTCTTCTGCTGTGACAGAACTGCCCTTTAAAGACATAAGATGCAGCTCTTTTTCCTGACACTCAAAGAACAGGGTGACAAGCTGCTGTCAGGGAAATGCTATCTAACTCCCTTTCCCCCAGTAATTTCCCCGGTAAAACTGCAGTGCAGTGGAATCAAATGGTGACAGGAACTGAGGGAGAATAGACGTGTTTTCCATTTTCTTTCTTTTTTTTTTTATTCTTATGTTTCCAAGCATGCATCTGTATTGGCAGCCATGTGCACACTGGTAAATCTTGCCAGTTCAAAGAAATGTTTTTAGTGTTCAAATTCAACCTCTAGTGCTTCCCCCTCTGCTTAAGAAACAACAAAGCCTCAAAGATGCTCCCAGCTTGCATGGTATTAAAAAGATATCTTAGCTGAAATGGAAAACAGCATCTCATGTTTTCCTTTGGGTTACATGTGCAGCAAACCCCTTTGCTACTCTTTTAGGTGGTGCTATGAAAAGTCCTCTCTGCTGATAAAAGGTAAATTGTAGGTGGAGCGGGCGGAAAAGGAGGGAGAAGAGGGGAAGGATTATAAAACTACCTCACAGGCAGACAGCTTGTGTCCTGAATTGTGCCAGAATAACTGGGAGCAAATCTGGGAGTGGGACTGGCAGTGTTGGAGTGCTACTGTACTCTTGGGCATAAGTGTGAAGCCTGGCCCTTGATGGACACAAGACCAGGGAAGCCTCCAGGGGAGCTGCTTACCCCGGACATTCTCCTTTGGTGGTTGACTGCGGTTCATTGATGGCTCCTTTCCTCATCTCTGCAAACAGGAGAGGATTTCCTGAAAGCACAAGGAAAGGAAAGGGGCAGGAAGGCAGCAGCTTCCCATCAGCTCTTGTGCCGTGTGGCTGGGACCTCTCCTCATCACCTGAAGCTGGAGCGGATGGATGTGTGGCTGCTCACCTCTTCCCCCTCATGCAGTACTTGCACTGTCTTTCCTGTCTAAGGAAAGTTTTCATGATTTGATTTTTATTTGAAACTTTTACTCCAAGAGCCCATGTTTGCCCTCCTAACTCCTGCCAGGCCTCAGCAAGGCTCCCAATAAGAGCTTCTAGAAGGGGCTTTCCTGAAGGAGCTGCACGTGTCCCTCAGAGCTATAACCATGATATGCTGGGCAGTCCTTTATTAATATTCAAAGCAGAGTGTTTTAGGATGGATGTAAGTTGCTTTAAGGCAAATCCTTGGGTTTCATTTTGCCTTTCCAAAAAGTAACAGCTGCTCAGGCTCAAGAGCTGGAAACCCTGCAAGGGTTTGTCCATGAGTGCTGGCTTGGATCATTAGCATTAATCTAAGCAATTGCCTTGCCCTTTACTTCAAAGGGCTTAGGTCCATTCACGCTGATGAACTTGGCCCCAAAATTTGTGTATCTACTTCTTTTGTGTTTCCCATACTCAAAAAAAAAATAAATCAGATGTCCTTCGGTAGAAGGGCACCACACTTTCTGCAGAGGGGAAATAAGGCAGAGGGGCTCAAAGCACACGAAATGCTGCTCTTTTAATGATTTTTTTAATAAGCTATAACAAATTCCTTATCACTGAGTTCTTAGGAACTGCCTTAGTACAGTGGAAGAATTGATTACATAAATGCCAGCTGTAACTCTCTTATTTTTGGTAACAAGGCATTACTGAAGGCAGATTAATTCAGTGCCGCGCTCCAATGAGACCAGTGTTCTTTTGTCTAGGACTGGCTTAGGAACCCTTTAATATCTAGTATTTCTTTTCAGCTGTGGATGTGAGAAGTCTAGTAGCGGTTCAAAACACACACCTGTATGGCAGCAAGAAGTCATGAAGGGTGCACACATATAGGTTAATTGTCAAGGGAAACTGACTTCAAGTACCATCAAACTGTTTTCAAATGCAATCATGACATCTAAGAGGATGATCTTTGAGAGATCAGAGAGCGGAAATTATTCTCTTGCTTTGCACATCTGAATGCAGTTTGGCTACAGTCAAATTAGCTGTTTCAGCCTACTCTGACAGTTTGCTCTTATCTCTCTTTCCTCTTGTTGTATTATTAATAATAAAAAAAGTTAGAGATGGCAGTAGAGACCTATCTGCATGGGGCAGGGCTGGAGTCACCGACTGCCTTTAATTGTGGATGGTGACCAGTGTTTGAGTGCCCCTCAAAGGGACGTGCTGGCCCCAGGGATGGCAGGAAGCTCTTTGCCATGCTGCCTGCGGGTGTTTGAAAGACACGATGCTGGATTTGAGCTAACTCATTTGCTTCAACTTCCCCGCCTGCCTTCTCTCCTGCTTTCCCCTTGCACAGCTGCACTTAGCAATGAAGCTGGCAGCATTAGAAAGTCACTAGAAGTAACCCAGCTGCCTCCATCGGTTCACGAGAAGAATGACTTTGTAGTTGCTCTCAGTCCATTAATTGAACATAATAAGGCATTTAGTGACAGAAGGATGGTTGATGAGCCTTAGCTGAAATAACAGGGGCCTGCCGAGAGCTGCATTTCCATTGTCAGGGAGGAGTGTGGAGCTGGAGTAGGGCAGGGGCAAGAGCCCTGGGAACCTGCTGCTCCCTGATCTGGAGGACACACAGGGGCCCGATGCTGAGCAGGGAAGCACAGCCCTGCCTGCTGAAACACTAGTGTGGCTGATCCACTATGGGGAGACCAAGTGGCTGCATATCCAGCTCATGCTGCAGTGCTCGCCTGGTGAAAGCCATGGGGAACTGGCCCCCTGCAAAGGGAAAAACTGGTGGCTGCTGGCTGCATTGCCAAGCACCTGATGACAGCCCTTCAAAAAGGGCTGGACACAGGACCCTCTATCCCTGAGTGAAGGAACAGGGCATGTTGGATGGAATACCAGTGTGGACTGAGAAACTCAGGCTCTTTATAGTTACCATGTTGGTTGTGTTTTCTGGAAGAATTAGGAACGGGTTGGGGTCGGTGCTGGCCTTTTCTGTCCAACAGATTCTTCCTGCATTTCTAGTAGCTCGAAGAGAAGGAGAAGGGGAGTGCACTTGCCGACTGTCCTTGCAGGAGTGCAAGGGATGTCCTTGCAATGCAAGCTCTCTCATTAATATGGCAGCAGCTCTTGCATCAGCAAGCTGTCTCACCAGCCTCAGCCCCTGATGTTATGGAGTTCCCTACACCTCATTGCCATCTCAGTTCTGTGGAGAAGCAGGTCAAAGAGCTGTCACACCAAGGCCATGCAGTTCTTGTCAGTCTCATTAGGGAAACAGATAGCGACAGCATCTGTGCTGGAAGAAACTGGCTTGTGGGGGCAATGGGAAGAACAGGGCAATCCACCCCAAGCCAGGGAGAAGGTAGTTTAAGCTACTGACCACTACTGCAGCTCCCATCTTGCCTGCAGTAAGGGTCACCCTGCAAGGTAAGGTGCGTGTCTCTCCAAAATAGCCAGACTCTGTGGAGGGCGTGCGCAGGTAGCCTCTTGGGGCCTGCAGCTGGAGCATCTGCCTCAGTTCTGGTCTGTGTAGCCACCCAACTGGTTGGCACATCCCTCACCTGTGAGAAGGTCTGTTGGCAGGAGGTGTTTCTTTGTCTGAATGAGCACTGGGTAATGTCAGCATTTCTCCAGGCTAGTTTAATATCCTCCTTGCTTATTTGCTTTGCTTTAACTTCTCTTCTGAACAGTGCTACTTCTTCCAGAGTGTCTGGATGTTTCACAAAGGGATGTAAATATTACCCCTGCGTGAAGAAACAGAGGGACAGAACAAATGGTTGGTTTGAGCACAGGTTTTCCAGCCCCCAACTCTTTCTCCATCATTACAAGGTCCACAAGGAGCAGGAGGCAGGTTTGGCACAGAAACCTGCCTGCCTCCAAGAGGGAGGGCAGGCAATTGCACAACAGTGTGAAGGATGAGAGGGAGCAACAGTTTTCTGGGTCAGGCTACAGAGGTGGGGCTTTGGCTTTTATGCAACATCCTGGGAAATAAGGACGATTGACAGCTCTGCTGGCTGCAGTAGCAGCATGGGTCTTTCATGCACCCCTTTGTAGTGGTTGAACGGGGCATTACTTGTCCCTTTGCTCATATGGGCATGTCCTGGGTGGACTGGGACTGCTGCTCCACAAATTGATTCCATCTGCTGTAAGGATAGGTGTTACTGCTCCAACCTTCATTACTAATTTTAATTAACACCCTGCCATCATTTGGCAACATTCCCACCTGCCCCATGCCTCAGGACGCCTGGCCAAGAGCTGACGTCCTTCCTCCCCAGGGCATCCATCCCTCACAGTGTGCTGGGAGGCAGACAGCTCCTCCATGCCACAATGTCAAAGCACATCATGAAACAGTTGCTCCTGGTTGCGCTTGGCTCTGGTGCTAGTCTTGTCTCATCCTGTGTCCCCCCAAGGAGAGGGGCAAGGACCTGGGCATAGCTGGCAAGTCCCACTGATGGCAGCTAGCCTTGTGCTGATGCTTTGGCACAGAGCAGTGGGGCGGCCTTGCTTTGCTGGTGTGCTGTGTAAAACTGAAGTGAAGGGAAAAGGCTGACACCAAGTCCTGACCACATACCCACAGCTTTTATTTCTTGTTCTGCTTGCCTCCATCTCTGAGGACAGCTGGAAAGCTCTCTTTCTTTCTCTCTTTCCCTAAAGGCTCAAGCCTCCTTCTTTGACTCACCTAATCTAGACAGTCTTGCTTTCATACGATTTTTGAGGTTTTGCCTTAAGCTTTTCAAAACCTGAAGACCTGAGGCATACACTGCTAGTAAGAATGAAATTCTCCATGGCTGGAGCCCATGAGTTTCGTTTCCTTTTCCACAGGGAAACATCTGCAAATCACCTCAGAGCAGAAGTCCTGAGCAGCAGATCTTTGCTGGGATGTAGAGAAGAGGAATGTACTTTTTTGCAGCTTTAGCTGGCAAGTTGTTTCAATTCCTTCCAAAGCAGCACTGTGGTGGTTTTGGGGTTGTTCCTTGTTTTGGGGCCCTTTTTTTTTTTTTGAAAGTTTGGGTGAAAGAGGAAGATTTGCCACACTTCTGCAGGCTAGATTTAGAGAGGGGAAAAAACCATCAGGGCTGGATCCTCCTACTCTTGCACTTGAGCCCCTTGATATCCTGCCTTGGCTGGATGCAGCGTGTGCAAAGAGACCAGTTACACCACAACCATGGAGCTGGAAGTTTTATTTTCAGGGGGTAGCAATCCGGCTGGGTTTCTGGCCATCCTGGCTTTCCCATCTCTACTGGGTAGAGGAAGAGCTTCCCCAAACACAGCAGTGTTGAGTGAAGTTGTCAGTCTCTAAGTCTTGATTACACTCCTCCCAAAGGAGAGACCAGACATGACCCAGCCACATGGGTATCATTTAAAAAAGCATCATCCTGCCCTGGAAACCTCTGTGGAAGGGCTCTGCCATTCCTGCCCCAGCAGCACAGGCTGCTGAGCAAATGGCTGGCCTGGGCATGCACAAGTTCTGGCTCTCCCTTCTGGCTCCTGTGTGCACAGGAGGTAGGGAGAGACAGGGGACAAGCACTGCACCCTGGGCTGCCACAGCTGCACCAGCACCCTCATTCCCAGTGTGTTGGGGCAATGTGCTCTCCCACACTGCTTTGCATTGCGGTCTGAGTTAAAAAGGTGATTACTGGCCAGAACAACTCTAAATGCTCTGGAAATTCAGATCCTAATACCTGCGTCTGGAGCCCAGAGGGTCCTGGTGGGAGGCTTCTCACTGTAGAACTGGTCCATTATGGAGAGCTAATTCTTGGACAGGGATTGCTGGAGCAAACTCCTCCAGGATGCAGCCTTTATACAGTAAGTAGCTCTTACCTCCTGATCAATGCGAGACCTCTGCCTCCTTGCAGCTGTGTTGCTGGAAATGCCATTATTTGGGCAGAAGGCAACACTGATGCTCTGACAGCTCTGGTCTCTGCCATGGGGCACAAAAGGGCACAAAAGGGCAAGCGAACCTCCAGGCTTGCAGTGGCCACACACTCCCTATGGCAATGAGCTGCTTCTCTGGGATAACAGGGGTGCCCCTGTTAACACCAGAGACATACAGTGCTGACCAAGGCCTACCTCTCAGCTGCTCATAGTATTGCCAGACACTGAGTGTTCCACCTGAATATTTCCATGCCAAATGCCTGTCCCAGGCTCATTTATTTTTTTTCTCCTTTAAACAGAAGCTTCAGCAAAATTGATTCAGTTATTTCTCAGAGCAAGACCAAGGAAAGATATGTTCATAAAAAGTCTTGCTATGCTTGAGAAATGCAAGCCTCTGGAGCCCCAGGGAAGACCTGCAGTCAGCCCTGCACCTACTTCTCACGTGGAGTTGTGAAGTGGTGCCAAGCTGGCCACCTCTGCTTTGTGTGCTCTGTGCTCCTCATGTTTTGGATGGTGTGAGATGTTGGGGTCTCCTTTGGAGGAATATGGAGCTGTGTGAGCATACTGAGTGTTAGGTAACAAAACTCATTGCCTGGGCATTTTGTAGTACTAAAACTAGAAAGATATCTGGGTCCTAGTCTCACCCTTCCCTCCCTCTGCTATTTTACAGGGCTGCAGTGAAAATTAACTGCTATATGATGTGAACCCAGGTGCTACAAGCATGATCTCAAAAGAACAGCCCACAGAGAGATATTGAGCTGTTAAGGAGACTACTGGCAGCATACAGAAGGGGAGGGATACGGTCTCACTCTCTGAATAGCAAGGTTAAACCAATGTTATACCTGTGATTGTCAGGCAGTCCCATCCAGCCCAGCCCTAGGTCAGGTAGGAAACCACGGTAGGAAAAGGATGCTGATGACCCCAAGTCTTTTAATTTCCCCACCTCCAGTTTCAGTTGCTGTTCTTCTAATGAGTGAGAGGAATTCAAGTTATTTGTTTCTGGCTGCCAGACCCTAGTTTCTGGGCTGTTGCCTATTATTTGTTTCCAGTTGCTTGGCTTCTCATAGTGATCTATTCCTTCCTTCATATTTAAGTATTCCACCCTGTGGGCAACGATCTCCCCTTCGTCACCAAAATATTGCATTAGCATATCCCTGGGTTTCTGTGCTAAGATTGTTTAAAAGCCCAAAACAAGAAAACCAGCAGATGGAAGGGAGTTTCATCGTGTCCTCCTTTCAATGTTGCCTGCTACCAGCTCCTCTCTAGTCATGTTGCTACTCATCTCCCAGTGCTCACACTAATCTTCAGCTTTACTAGCTTAACTGTTAATTTTCCACTAGCAGACATTTTCTATGAAGTCCAGATAGATGAGATCTACTGACATGTCTTTGTCTAGGGAAGTATTTCACCAAGGAGCGTCCTCTGTACAGACCATGACTTACCTGTTGTAAAACCCACCTAGTGTCTGATTTTTATTTACCTTTGTCTTCAATCTTGGCCTTCCTTTCACATGGGGAATGCAAAACTTTAGTGTTTGTGTGAACACGTCTGTATCCATCCCATGCTGTTCCTCAGTCTTTTAGTACCATACCTCTTCCTCCTCTCTTGCTTGCTAGATCCTTTAGAAAGAGGCTATCAGCATCTTGTTTCATTCTGACAGCTTCCTCTGAATTTTGGTCTGGAGCTTGTCTGGCTGTCCCCTTTGCCTAGCTAAGCACATCAGCCTTTCACTGGAAATGTCCATGATCCAAGTTCTCATCTCAGCCTTTGCACTCTTCCTCTTTTGTTTGCCATCCTCCTTCTCACTGACAACTCATCCTGGTATTTCTTTTTTTAAGGTCAATACTCAATTTTCTTTTTATAAATGAAATAATTTCACTGCTCTGTGTTTGCTGGAAAGCTTTGGGGTTTTTTCCCCTGGAGCACTGAAATCTTTTGGCTCCTTTCTATACCCTCCTCTTCCAGCAATATTTTCAGAGTGTTTTCACCATGCTGGGATTCATCTTGCTAACATGCATCAAAGGTGTATCTCACTTGCTTACTCGTTATTCCCAGAACACACACCACCCTCTTGCCACAGCTCTATACTGTTAGTTCATATACTGTCATGATCTCCAAAACCCTTTGCAAGCTTCTGCTTTCCAGACCTGGCACCCTAGGAATCTGCCTGGAACTGCTTATTACAGGAACACCTGTTTGCAGTAAACTGGTGGTTGCTTAAGTAGGCTTTGCTCACTGATAGGTAGAGATTGCTTTGCATTGTCGCCCTGTGCTCCTCCTTATTCATTGCTTTGCATCTCTTTGTCATTTATGCACTATAACAGCACTGAGATTTGCATTTGCTTCCCAGTGATGAAAATGCTGGGAAATGTCAGGCCTCAAGCAGCTCTGTGAAGAACCCTGCTAGAAACACTCCCATCCAAAGATGATTCACCACTAATAATTCCTTGTTGAGATCTGTCAGCCAGCTCTTAATCCAGTCAATGTGTGGTTTATTGATATTATATACTGTTGATTTTTTTTAATCAGAATGTTGTACAGTTGCATGTCAAATACCCAACAACAGTCCTCCCTAAAGCTGACTTAGCGTTAGCTATGGAGTCAAGCTGTAGGTGTGACATGTGTCGAGTAAATCTGTCATCTCATCAGAGAAGGCCCACAAAACTAGCAGAGCCGGTTGTTAAATATATTCCTGTCCTCTGATTTGCCACTGCTTGAGACCCACCATGAAACTCTGGGGAACTACATTCCAGCCTCTCTGGGCTTGTTGCTGCCCCAGTGTGTACCCGCCGCATCCTTTGGTGCAGAAGGAACTTCACTGTCTTCTGAAGTTTTCCCTTTCTGCAGCTTTCCTCCACACAGTGTTAGTGTGTGGCCATCTTCAGTCAGGGAGTGTACCTGATACTCAAGCCTGTGCAGTCCCCAGAGAAAAGTGGATGTGTGGTGTATGGTCCTCAATATCCTCTGTCTCCAAAGCCAGTTGAATGTGTAATTGTTTATCTAATGCCGCTGCTCCTTCTGGGGTGTGCAAGGTAAAAACCTGAACTCTGGGGAAGCAGAGAGGACATTGAAGAGCACTCAGCTCTACAAGAGATGTTCGTTTATGCCTGGACTAAACCTCAGACTGATGCGCCCAACCGAACATTTCCCCTCTGAAAAGTCCAGTGAAGCCATGTGCACGAGAGGTAAATTCTCCCTGCCAGAATTTGTTTCTCTGCTTCCAGCCACCTCAGCAACTAGAAAAACCTCATCCTTCCTCTTTGCTCACTTCCAGGCTGCTTAAAGCAAAGGTGGGTTCAGACTACCCTCCTCCAGTTTTGGATTCAGTCCCACAAGGTTTTTCCCCACGGGATGGTGTAGTTGTTCCCTAATAAAGGGACTGCCCAAACCTTGCTCAGGGAAGGCTGTAGCAAAGAAGGTTGGGCATATGTGCTTCTAGCCCAGGTAGCAATAAGCTGCTCAGCTGCAGGTCACCCACTGTCTCACCTTGTGGCCCTTTGGTAAGGGTACTTCATCCTGCAGCTGTGGCCCTCAGAGAGGTTTTGGAGAGCTCTGGATATCCAGCACCTCTAAAAAACCTGACCATGTGTTTCAGAGCATCAGGTACACTAGTGTAATGCTCTAGTAACATGCTGTTTAGCAACAGCCCAAAAGGACCTTCTCCTCCAGGCTTCAAGTGCTGGGCATGACATTCATCTTCGCTGGTGGTCCTTTTCACTATACCTTTGTGTAAATAAAAGCCAAGACCCCCACCTCCTCTTAGTTTAATCACTGTGTAAGAGAACATATTTTAATAATTACAAAGTGCTTTCTTCATTCATTGTCATTGCATCGTGTCCTTTCTGAGCACAGTTCTGTGTGCAGCAATAAGTGGAGCCCTTTGCCAATTTCTCCCAATTGGTCAAGGGCTTGAAGAGTGAAATAAGCAGTATTCAGAACAAAGCAAAACTCTGCCAGCATTAGGTTTTTTTACAGTCAAATTTGCCCATAGTTTGTTTTAAGGACTTGTTATGCCATGAAGGCATACGTTTCTGGGACACGATTTCCAGTGTGATGGTTCCTCTGTGGAAGGAAAATAGCTGTACACTTCAACGTATTGAAGGCTGTTTAGAGACTTACATGGTCTGTCTGTCTTCCTCCAGAAGTGCCAAGCATGTACAATTCCCACTGACTCCTTTGCAGGCAAGCTGTGAGTTTGATGCGTTAGATCCATAGTTTGAGGGATTTTTATCACATTTAGTGACATCTGGAAAATGGCAGATTAAAATACAGTTCAATCTTAACCCTGTCAGCAGATTAGCATTTTAACCAAGTTCCCACCATGCTGGATGAACTGGATCAAAGCACCTTTCTTTATAAGAAACTATCGTTTGAGTGCAACTCTGATGCAAGAGCAGATCAATCTGCCCCTTTTGATTGTGGTTTCTCTGAAGTTTTAGACTTGTCCTGAATATAGAATTCAAAACAAAGCCTGAGAGCCTGAAAACCTGCACAGACTGAGAATAAGGTTTGTGCAAACCCCTGCCAAGCAATAAGGCAGCTCCCCCTTCCTCTGAGAACTGAACTTTTCCTTATAGCAATGTTCAGGTGTGAGAGGAAGATGGTGCTTCTTTGGAAACACTCAGTCCTGCAACTCTGGGTTAAGTGGAGGCTCTCAAATTGCTGTTCTGAGTGCCTTTCAACCATGGTTCACCAGTGAGAGGGAGGCAAATCAACAATTTGCTCAAGAAAATATCTTTACCATTCAGCATATCGGTTATCAAATGTGTAACTAAAAGATGCTAGGTCAACTTCTTGGCAGATATCTGGGTTTTGCATATCTCAGTTTGGATTCTGGCTCCACAGACACAATCTGGTTTTCCCGAAGCTTTTTCCTGGTGTGTTGTTTGCCTCAGGCTTAGATGGGTCACTAGGGCTCCAGATTGCAAAAATCGGATCGGATGCTCCTATCTTTGTTTTCAACAACAGGGACAAACTTTGCCCTTTGTAGTGCCTGCAGGGCAGCAAGTAGTGAATGTTTATGTGAATATTGGCTAGCTCTGGTAATAACCTGGCTGACCTTGCTGGGGAGAATCCCTTATGTCCTTGCAAGACAGAAGTGAGTCTCCATCTCTGCAGCTGTGTCACTTGCCTTCAAGGCCTTTCACAGCAGAGGGCATGGGGAGACAGTACAGGCAGGGGAGGCTCAGAGGGTACAGACACACAAGCTCTGGTGGGCTTGCTTGCTGCTCACATACCTCTGAGTGTACAGAGTCATGACATGGCATGACAGTCCACAGCCTGTTAGCTATACAAAAATTTACCTTAACCAGGCAAACTTCCCTGTACAGCTGGGGAAAAGTTGTGCACTATAATGTTGCTACCCAAGCTGTCTGCTTTTAAACATGTTCCAAGCTGGTGCCTACCTTGTTGCTCCTTCTGCTCTCCTGCTCAGCTGAATACTGTCCCTCTTCTGGCTTTTGTGATGCTGTTGCTTCTGCAGCAAATAGCCTTTTGTCATCTCTGCAAACAGGGAACTCATGGCCCTCAGCTTCTGGGCACAGGCTCTCCACCATGGGTCTGAGGGACTGGGGACAGCCCAACTCCTGCCTCTATATTCACAGAGCATATTGAGGGCTTTGCCTGCAGGAGGAGTGGAGAAAGCCATAGATGGCTGACAAGGGTGATTTGACCACACCAGCATTGAAAAGAATGCAACACCTACTGGGAGAAGAAGAGAAATACAGTGTGTGCTTCCTATTTGTCTCTTGAGGCAGGGCTGCCATTCCATCACCTCTGCTACCTCTCTGCCTCTTCCATCTTCTGCATTAAGCAGTGCCTTTATGTTCACAGGATGAGTAATTCAGCATACCTGCACATCTTCAGAGGCTCTTGGGAGGTTCCTGTGGAAGGAGAGGGGTTTGTACCTGGAGTTGGGTTTCTCATTCTGAGCTCATTCTGCTCCCATCTGGCAGAGAAGGTAGGAACCTGTTTAACAGATTGCATGTGTTCACTTTGCACTAGCTCCTGAGATTTAATTTTAGGACACTCTCCGGCTGCCTTGCTCTCTCTGCTCATCTCCACAGGACAATGTCATGCAGCACCAGTAGCTAAGGGAAGATCTGTGACAACAGACAACAGAGCTGGTGACCCAGCCACATGGACGTCATGGCTCATGGAGTCCCAGCCACAAAGACGTTAATCAGATAATCAGAGCTGACACATGAACAAAATATTACCCTCCAAAAACCCTCCTCTTGTCATTTTCTTTCATGTGCTGATGCTGTTTGTGGTTTTCTGCTACCACGCACTGCTTGTGCGCAGCAGCCTGTATAACTGAGTACGCTTCTTCTGATGTGGTTTGTCCTCTATTCTTCTTGCTTAGTCCTCTCTCATTGATTCTGATTGACTCTGAGGCCATTGATTTTTAAATAAGGTCTTGGGGGAAGGTCTGACAGGTTTTGCTTTGGTTTTAAACAGCAGGCTTTGACTTCTGGTTGGGAGCCATTGAGCACTGCTGCTATATTGAATGATGGTCAGTGACAGGAATGTAGTCACTGCTTAATACCCCAAAAATTGCTGCTTTCAGGTTGGCAGGGTTTGGCTTTTGGCCAGATCTCCGTGCTCCTGGCAGAATGATTCATTACCTTGTTCTGGCAAATGTATTTTCATCTGCTAGTTTGAATCTGATTTCTAGTGGTCTGTGTGATTCTCACAGCTGAGGAATTTCCTGCCCTTTATCCACCTGTTTTCTTCCAATCTAGGCTAAAATAGATACACTTATATAAATAAAGCCATTGGGCTTGTGAGTGCCTCCTGCTGTGTCAGCAGAAGTAGAGCTGAAGTGACCGTAGATCAGTTAAGCCATTTCTTCCTTCTTTAAGTAAATTTGCTGTTGTTGGGCCATGCCAAGACCATGGCAGGGAGAGTTTACCAGCTGGCACTTTCAAAAGCATGCCTCCTCTTTCCATTGGTGGCAGCTGACTCCGTGGGAAAGCCGGCCCAACTCCCTAGGGTTTGGTTATGGTTTTGTGGCATGGACGCTTTGTGATGGGAATGTTCTGCCACTGTTACAGAGGATGGATGACACTGGGTGTAGCCCTGTCCTTAAAGCATTCCCAGGCATTGCTTTCTCTTCTGCTCTTCCTCACCAGACATGCTTTTCAGGTCTGGTTCAGACCTGGTTCTTCTGAAAGGGTTATACAGTGCATGGCAGTGACTCC
This sequence comes from Psittacus erithacus, assembly GCA_009867235.2. NCBI lineage: Eukaryota > Metazoa > Chordata > Aves > Psittaciformes > Psittacidae > Psittacus > Psittacus erithacus. The sequence goes on from WYDI02030705.1 coordinate 38,989, forward strand.
TTCCCACAGCCCCTATCTGTCCTGCAACAGGGGATTCTGGCAGGAGTATCCTTCACCAGGATTCACGCATCTCTTTCATCTAGGGCTAGGGGAAATGGTGAGGTTGGCATAAGAGGTCTTCTCTTTCGTCTCTAGTGCCAAGTATTACTCCTCAAGCACTTATTTCAAGAAGCAAGAAAGAGATTTAGGATTTCTTGACCAAGCCTTAGGGTTTCTGCAGTCCTGCTTTTGTGCATGGGGCATTGGAGAAAAGGAGGTCTCATTGATGAGCAATGGGATATATATTCCCTGCCCTGGATTCATTGTACTGCCATGTCCTGGGCACAGAAAATCTCAGTGCAGAGCAAGGCAGATTCCCCTCCTGCTTCCTGGGCAGAGCCCCCAGTTCTCCACAGAAGCTAGTAAGTCAGCTTTGCATTCATACAAAGAAGAGCAGTCATGCTTTTGGGCCTCTGTCTGGTACCAGCTTCCAAATCACAGTATAAGCCCTGCTTCAAAGGTCCCCCCTTGATCTGAGGCAATCATTCAGAGATGTCTATGTGGAGCAGCTGCGATAACACATTTAGGGATGGAAGGAAACTTCCATTCTACCAATTTTTGTTCACACTGGGTTTTGGGGTTTGTTTTTTTGAAGGGAAAATTATGTTGAACTAAATTGAAAATTTAGTGACAAGCGTCAAAGTTTTATTTCTCCCCCACCGTTTGCTGCTTAGTTTTGTGAGGAAAAACTGTTTCATAAAAACACATCCCACTTTCTCTTCCTTTATCATCTACCCAGCTCTGGCTGCAACTCAGTCTGCTGAAGCAAGTAGGATGTGTTACGACCCGGTGGTTCAGCACTGGCAGGGGAATGAAAGTGCAATGCTTTCCCTCCCTCCTTGACAATAATTGCAGGGCCTGGAGATGAAAGCGATGAGGTGTGCAGCATTGGGCTCTTGGCACAGAGGCAAGCAGGATGCCACATTGCTGCTGTGATCTTGCAATTCCCTACCATGATGGTGGGTGAGGCACTGGAACAGGGTGGTGAGACACTGGCACAGGTTGCCCAAGGAAGCTGTGGCTGCCATATCCCTGGCAGTGTTCAAGGCCAGGTTGGACGGGGCTTGGAGCAACCTGCTCTAGTGGAAGATGTCCTGCCCATGGCAGGGGATTGGAATTGGATGATCTTAAGGTCCTTTCCAACCCAAACCATTCTGTAATTTCCAAAGCCTACCATTCCTCAATCTCATTGGGCTGAGTTGGGATGCCCTCAGATGCCCAAAGTGGTGAGGGCATTGTGGAGGGACTCATGCTGTCTTTGGTAGGGCTGCCCCGGCCGGCAGTTCCTCTGAAGGTGACCGTGGGTATTGCATGCTGTGCCCTGAGCTGAAGAGGTGCAACTGAGTGGAAAGGATACAGGATTTGTTTATACACAGATACCTGTGCAGCCAGCAGCATTAGTGAGAGAAAACAGAAAAGGACATGACAGTTACACAGGGTTTTGATTAAATATTAAATGCAGTGAAGTTTTCCAGAGCATGCCTGTGCTGTTTTCAATTGTCTATCTGATGGCAAGAGAGAGAAGCCAAGTGAGTGAACCCTGGGTCTGGAGGTGTAGGGCTTCCTCCTCAGGAGCAATGAGGACAGGCATTGTCATGCTCTGGGCTGCCTGCAGAGCTCCTCTTGTTTCAATCAGAGCATCAAGCATCTCCTCCAGCTGTCCCACCACTGATACAGCCCAAAGCGAAGAGCTAACTCTCACAGGTATCTCCACAAGAGACCATGGGAGGGAGACAACTGAGGTCCTAGAGCCAGAGCATCACTGGCCCAGGCTGGAGCAGCAATTGGAAGCAGCGAACACCTCCCTGGCTTCTAGCTGGGGAATTAACTGCTCATGTACCCCTTTCTGCCAGGTTTAACACAAAGGGAATTTTGGGTGCATAGGGAATACTAAACAACTGCTGCAGTCCCTTTTGCATGCTTCCTTTCCTCTGCTTTCCCTCCATCTCAGGAGCTGTGCAGCCGTGACCCAGCCTGAGCACAGCCCTCCCATCCCTCCCCATTCTTACTGCTCCCCCCATGTAGCCTTGCCTTTCCTTGTGCAGGAGCTTAGTGGGGCCACAAGAGGAATTCTCCTAACTTGGTTTGAGTTAATAAGTTAAAATGCAGAGCCTTAATCCCTGCTGCTAAATCAGAACGTAATTCAGCTTATAACCACAGCCCAATCCATGTGAATTACAATCACTTTAAATACAGACAGGGCTAGATGGGATTTAACATCCTCCCAAGAGATCCTGAGTATGCAAACTGGGACACAGCACTGCTCCCACTGAACCTGCCATCAGAGGGAGCCGAGGCAGTGGGGCAGATGGATTTTATTACCTCTCAGGCCTCCTGGAGAGGAGGACCTTTGGGTGCAATCCTTGGTCAGGGCACGCAGCCAGAAGAGGTGTGTGAGACTTGGGCAAGAGCTTATCCCCGAGGAGAGGGACAGAGTTTGCCGGCAACCCAAAGCACTTTTATCTTTAATTTAGAATGTTTATCTCAAGAGATTCTTCAAGCTTTAAAACAAATGTAAGGAGATCTTTGCTTGCCTGGCAGCATCTGGCCTCTGAAAGCAGGCACAAACAGTCCTGGCACCAGGGCTGGTAGTGAGTGTTTGACTCTTTCCTCCCAGCTTTAATCGCTGTCAGATGAACCTTGCTGTCCCTCTGCCTGCTCCAAGAAACCACTAGAGAAAATGGGTCTTCCCACAGTTTGCATCAACAATGGGCACTTGGCAAGTTGTCACATAAGTGCCTAAGATGATGTTTTCACTCTTAGCACTATTTGGTTCTATCTTTCACAGCTTCGATATTCAGTCCTTATGGGGAAAGAACTACTGTTCATTGTCTCCTTGTATTGGCCTGGCCTGGAAAACCAGAGTTTTAGGAGCCTGCGCGTGAGAAGATGAGTCCTGCTGCTGCCATTGACCCACAGGCCTTCCCAGGGAGCCACAAACGGTGTCTGCGAGCGTGCAAATTCAAAGGATCCACAGAAATTTAAGGTCTTGATGGATGCCCTTCCAAGCATTGAACTGGAAAGTCCCTGTAGGAACAAGGCTTACTCTTATGGGCTGCCAGGCAGAAATGCAGAGTTCCAGGAGTCCAAGGTTACTACTCTGGTGAGGAGGGATTAGGAAATAAGCTCTTCCTCCCAGACTGGTGCTTATGTCTGAACCTTTTTAGGAAGACTCTGATGTTTCTTTCCATGTCATTCTTTTTTGTGGATTTTTTTATATTTCCTCTCTTTCTGGTGGTGAAAGGCTAGTGCTGTTGTGCTACTACCTAGCCAAAGTGAGAAGTCACAGTAATTTCTCACAGCCTGTCATGTAAAGTGTCTGGTGTACTGGACTGGAGAGCTTGTGTGTTTTCTGTGGGAGTGATGAGGGAATGGAAATTATGTGAGTTCTTGGGTGCTTTCCCAAACCCCAGCTAGCCAGTTTTCTATGTTTAGATATGGTTTACTTAGCAGTGCTGGTAAAGCACAGAGAAGAGCAGAAGATTTTCAGGCGCTGGCAGAGCATAACCAGAGTACTGCTGGCTGGGACATATCAGCAGTGGTATAGCAAGAAGGTTCATCTGGGTGTCCCCCAGGCCTATCATTAAAAGCTCTTGAAACCTTTCTTCCATGCCATAAATGAAGGCCACCTACCAGAGGTGACATGGGCACAGAAGAAGAAGCCACAGAAGCCCTGAGACAGCAGGATGGACACCTGAGAGAGGAGTCATGGAGATCTGGATGATGGAGCAGAGATGCACCTTCGTTCACCTGACCTGCCCAAACAAGCCGTTGTGGGAGAGGAGCTGTAGCACTGGGGTGGCTGGAGCAGAGTGCAGACCAAGGCGGATGAGAAGGACTACAGTGTGTACTCTCTGGAAAACACTGTCTCCCAGCAGGAGTTGTCTGCAGACGCACACCTGAATATGCCTTAGCATAGACCCATCCTACATAGGGAAATGTGGATCCAGGGTCAGCTTCCTCCAAGGCACTGAGATTTTCGGGGTCTTAGGCTGGCAATGCTTGCTAGTGCTGCCCAAGACTGCTCCTGCCCCAGCAGTGCTGGGACCCTGGGCTAGGAGAGGGTGAACTTCCCAGATAAACTGCATTTATGGCTCTACACTGCCATATGGATCTACACTGCCCTTGGCTCATGACAGAAATACATGATCAGCTGATGAATCTCCTGCCAGGCAGCTGGGCTGGCTTCGCCCCACAACTGTTGTTGTGACATCCTCCCTGTGTCCACTGAGATGTCCATGTGCACCATGGTCACTTCTCCTCTCAGCCACAGGCCGGGCATTAACAATACTCAGAGATAAGGACTTGTTTTGTTATTGTTTTGCTGAAGTCATCACAACAGTTTGAATTTTTACAGAGCTTTACAATCACATCATTAGTTTCCCCAGAGCTTTCAGAGAGTGCTGTGAGCAATGCTCCTCCCTTCTTTAGCTAGTCTAACTGCAAAAGGGAGGGAGATGCTCATCTAAGCGAGGCCAGGATGGTGCTGCCTTCATTCCTGAGGCAGGGGATCACTTGCTGCTGGGGCTGCCCAGCCATGCATACTCAATGTCTGAAAGGAAGTTCTTACCTCTCTATGCATGAACCACCAAAATATGCTTTGAAATGAGGGTGGTCCCAGCAGCTCGTGCTGCATGAAGAGGCCAGGAGGACCCTGAAACTGGGTATGTTTCTTGGCTTTGGCCTATGATGTTCCCTTTTTCACACTGGTCCCATTAGCAGGAATGTATCTGCGGCAGGGCAGGAGGTGTGACAAAGTGCCAGGTGGCAGGCTCATCCATGCAGCCATCTACCATCATTGCTGTCTGATGGCTCAGGGCAGAGGGATGTGATCCCTGTGCTGGTACCAGGGAAGGCACCATGTACTAGTACCTGGACCCACCCCAGCATGTGATGTCCCTGCAGCCGTGCTAGGAAGCGTTAGCTGTTTCCACCTTCCAGGCCAGGATGAGAGCAAATACTCACTCCTCTCAGGGAATGTTGGTATCTTACCTCAATCAAAACCTTTGCTTTTAATAGGCACGCTGCGCTGGCTGGAGGTTCATGCTTCCTGGAAACTCCAATCAACAGGCCCTGGCACTTGTTTCTTTATAAGACTGCTGCTTCTATGCATGGCCAAAGACGCTGGAGAACAGCCTACAGTGGCCAAAGGGCAGGTTTGGAGCTGGTCTGGGCTTCTTATAGGCTGTTTTGCTAGGCTGCTCGCTTTAAAGTCTCTTCTTATTAGGTTTCCTCTCTGGGTGAATGTTAAAGGACACCTTTTTCCATAACAAGGCTGCCCAGCCCCACCAGCAGCAGAACTTACAGGCTGACAGTGTTCAGGCTAGCCTTAGAAAGGGCATGGTACAGCATCCCTATCGTACAGCATGAAATTATCGCTTATCCTGCATGCTGCCGTACACAAGTGGGTAATGACAAAATAAGGCTTCCAAGTGATTCTAATAGGGAACTACAACATCTGCTCCATCCTTTATGCCGGCTGCAGTACTGGAAGGACTAAGCAATTTTATGTGAGAATCTGGCCCCAGCTACAGAGACCTAAAGGCCACAACAAAGGCTCCAGGGAGATCATCCTAAAAGAGGAGGAGGTTGGAGATAGCAGGACCACTGTGTGTTCATCCCCTCTCCCTACAGTGCGGTGACTGGAGCAGAGGATAATGACAGTACAGCCTGAACTCCTGCTCTTGCCTTTCCCAAAGATAACTTCAGGAGCAGAGCTCTCTTAGCAGCAATCATACTGGTCCCAGCTGATGCTGAGATATGGGTAGGTTCAAGACTGGCCAGGTTCTCTATTCTGGATGTACCATGCAGCTCAGTCACAGCTGCTGTATGAGAATTACAAATAACTAAAATGCTTTGTCAGCGTGGAAGCCCATTGTGCCAGCAGAGGCTGTGTTTGAAATACAGAAGCAGTGCAGTTTTTGCTGAGGAACTCCCCCAGAGACAGGCAGCTCCTGCATTATTAACAATGGTGCTGATGAATCCCTGTTAATGAGACTCGCTAGCTCAGCCAGCCAGCAAAGTGGCTGTGACCATGCTTCTCAGCCTCGCACTGCTACATGTGCCTTTGACAGCAAGAGATGACTGCTCTGGGGAGCAATTGACAATGCTGTGCTGTAAGATTTGGCTACTTTCCCTAAAATTTGCTCATGTCCTGCCAGACTTGAGCTAGGTAAACATGGAAATCCAGCACTGGCTCTCTGGTGGCTGTAAAAAGTGAAATAAAAGGCTGCCTTCCCAGTGATACGGGATGTGACTAAGGAATAAGATCTGTTTCTTGGCATATACTCTCTGCTCTGCTCCAGAGAGCAATGTGGGCCATGTCCTCTACTCTAACTCTTAAATGGCTTAACCAGGGGAGCTCTGTCTTCCACAGCTCAACAGATTTTGCTGTTAGGAAAATCTTTATCTTTTTCTTTTCCTTAACTCAGCTTCATCTTGCTCCATTTATCAATTCTCCCTTTGGTTTCTGGATGCAATTACTTCCCCACTGTGGTCATTACACCTCCTAGGATACTTGTAGAATAGGATCTTATATGCCCTTAGCAGACATTTGGCCAAGAAAGGCATCTTAAACTCTTTCAGTTTTTTTTGTAAGTCAAAGCGCCGAGCTTTCCTAGCAGTATAATACTTTTCTGACAGTATAGCACTTTTTGGATGGTTTCTAGCAGCCTGTGTGGATACAGAAAGACCAGTCATCCTCCAGTGCATTGTATAATGCCTCCATAGTCGGGCACATCATCACCCGTTGTGCTAACGCATTGCAAGCATGTCATTCCCCCATTTGTGCTGCAAAGCTACTTTGCTATGCTCTACAGACACTGATGCTTTCCAGATGTCACAGATGATGTCAAACTCCTAATGACATTGCCTTACACAGAATGAATCTGACAACTTAAGGTGTTGTGCTATACCTTTCTGTCTATTGATGGGTTTCTCTGATGCGAACGTCGACCTGCAGTATTTATTTGTGCAAGCAGAGGGCAAAGCAAACACTGCAGGTGCTAAGAGGGCTGGTGAAGATTGCATAGGAGTCATTGTAGTAGCCTTTTTTTCTTTTTTTTTTTTACCTTTTTCTTTTAAATCAGAACTTCATGAAAATCTTGTGAGCAGTCTGTGGAGTTAAGGGCAATGTGGAGCCTCCTGGAGTTGCGGCAATGAAATGAGAGGGCAGCGTCGGGAGGACACCAAGGCTCCGGGCAAGGATCTTGCTCTCCCAGAATGATTCTTAAAGTGAAAAGACAGAAGGTACCTCTCTTATGCTTTCAGTTTTTAGGGATGTGACAAGAAGGGATGGTAAGGTAGCCTTTAGGTCCTGAGTTTCGTAGCAGAGTTTTGTAGCAGAGCCCCTCTGAGCTCACAAAAAAGACTAAGAAACCCGAACAAGACACTTAGAAATGCCTGCGGTGCTGGGGTTCTACCCCAGAAGTGCTTAGGACTGAAAGAGTGGGAGATGAGAGGATTTGGCATCAAGGAAGATACAGCTGAACCTTTGGAAAGGATAGCACAAGAAGAGATACGCTCAGTGGGCTCCCTGCCACCTCAGAAGCAAAGTCTTATCTGCATGCAAAGTGGTGCAGCCTCAGGTAAAATGTTACTAGTGTAGGAGTTGAATAGATCACAAGTGTAGAAACTTAATGTGGAAACAGCGTTGCTAATGCTCAGACTGCAAGAACAGCGCTGCGCAGACCCTCCTGTGCTTGCAGCCACTGCATCGAGTGTTTCCCAGGCAGTGGTGAGGGATCCCCAGAGGAAACCTGGGCCAGGCAGGGACAAACTCCTCACAGCACAGAGAGAATGAAGCCTGAAAAGGAGCCAGGAAGTCCCTGAGTGTAGAGTGGGGAGATGCGAGGAAGCATTCTTCCCTGAGCAGGAGCCCAGCTTTCCTCCTTCCTTGCAGACATTGTACCTGTAATGATACTTCATGCTACAGATTGAGAGCCCTCTGCAGAGCTGAAATCTCTCTCTAATTGATGGCAGCAGATTACACTATCTAAGTGTTGCAAGCCTACTGATTGCACATTGATCATCCTAAAAAAGGAATAGGTTCAAGTAAGATGAAACTCACCACTCATTCCTGTAGAGCCTCACCAGTACCCTGGCTCTCTATATCCATTCCCCTTGTGCTCTGGTCATCCTGTTAGCTTTTTGCCAATGCGGCAAAGTGTCTGGAAAAGCCCTGCTAAATTCCCCTTTAAAGCGCTGCTTCACTAGAGGGAGTGTGAACACCAGGCCATGGTCAGAACTGGGATCTACTCCCAGCTCAGCTGCTGGTGCCCTGGGTAACTCGGGATATGGCCTTCACCTCTGTAATTTCAATATTGCCTTATGCATCTTATGCAGTGAGGCTGCTGCCTGCCAAGGGTCACTGTACCTCCCTCATCCTCCCCTTCTTTTGACCCCATTTCCCAGGCTTTGCTCCATGATGGTCCTCCCCTTTGGGCCAGGTCATGTTGTGGGCAAGCAACCCTGGTCCCCAGCACATCATCTGCAGGGGATGCTGTGAGGAGGTTTTGGTGCCAGTGCTGTCAAGCGAGCTTCAGTTGTGGCTTGCTGGCAAGGACCACAAGCCAGCCAAAGCAAACCTTGAAGTGCCAGTGCAGAGCCCTTGTTTGCAATTACCGTCACTGTTTCGGAAAGGAGTATCTGTGGTGCAGGGGTAACCCATGGCAACCATCTGCTGAACTGCGTTCCCGCTGCAGGGGCTGGTTGCTCAGGGGGAGCGTGGATAAGGTGTGGGCAATGCAGGGGGAACCTCACAAGTGTTGGGAAGGCATCATCTCCTCCACTCAGATCCCCCTTCCGACCCCATCAGCAGGCAATGTCCATGGGCCCTCTGCATCCCACGCAGCTGGATAATTTATGGGCAGCAGCAGCTCACCATCACTTTGTTTGCAATTTGCCTCTAAATATAGCTGTGTTTTAAAGGAGGGAGGTGAGCTCCTGCCCACACATCTGCCTGTGGCTCCACTTACTAGTAAGAGTCTCTCCTTGCTGAGAATAGACTGTGTCAGCGTGGTGGTGCCCACACGGCACCTTCTTCATCCTGTGTTCCCCATGTACCCTGCGTAGCAGCAATAAGACTCAAGCCTCTTTGGATGGTGGTTAAACACCAGCCCAGCCTGGCGACAGTGTCCTGCCCAGCAGAGGCTGGCAGTGTGCTGAGCCCAATGCTTTCCCAGGGAATCAGCTTCCCTGGGAGCATCTCCCCCTTTTTTTTCTTTTTAGCAAAAAAGCACTAATTGCGTTAGTCCTTACAGAGGTATAGCACTGAGACTGGTGAAGAAGGTTGCCTGTGGACGTCACTTCAGCTAGTCAACATGCTAAAAACCCAAGTGCTCTCATATACCTCCCTGTGCAGATGCCTTGGGACAGGGCATCCTGCAGCAGCTACAAGGCCAGGTAAGAAAGCCCAGCCTGGCACTCTTCATCTGCACTCATGCAGCTGAATGCAGGGCTCACCTTTATGGTTACAAGTTACCCTGACCCTTGTGTTAGAGTTGTTGGTGTTGCAAGCTGCAATTTGGACCAGGACTAACACATCAAAGGTTGAACTCAACTCTGAGGCTGATGGGAAAGGAAAGGGACTAAAGTGCTGACAGGGCATTATAATAAGTAGTGAGCAGAAATAAGAACCTACTTATGTTTTAAACATAACATTAATTAATAAAGAAAAGGATACACTGTAGATACTAAAAGCCCTCAGATACTGAGAAGAAAAAAAATCTTTCTCTTGTAATTTTGAAAAGGCTAGAACATGGTCACCTAGACCTGGATAACAGCAGCTGCATGTCACATCAGCAGAGAAGACCCCTCCTGCAGGGTCACGCAGACCAGCTCTGCCCCATAGAAGAAGAGCTTTCAGAAAACAGTGTGAGGATAAAAGGAAAAGGTAATTTTTCAGACCGCACTACTCCATCACATCAACATTAATTCATATTGGTCCATTACTTTGGATGTAACTGAATGCAGTGAAAAATGACTCCAGCCCAACGTGGCAGTACACTTCAGCAAACCTATCTAATAGGTTTATTATAGTTTATTGAGCAAGTGTTAGCCCAGAGTAGATCAGAACAAGCGCCAAAATGCCAAATGGCCCCAGGAATGATGGCGTTTGGGGAAAAATTATTGTGGCAGGATGGGTAACTTGGTGTCTAGGGCCCGATGCTACTACTTCCATGCCTGTCAGAAGAAATAATGGCCAAATTGCCTTCTGAGCCTCATGGCCCATTGGACTAATATATGGGGACCAGCCTGTCCAGCACAATACCGTACCTGCAGCTTCCCTAGCCTGGAGCATACTTTACAGTTGTTTTTTATGAGCAAGTTATTCTCAGCATCAGGAGGTGTGCTCCTCTCTCTTCTGCTGCATGCTGAGGGAAATTCCATTCTCCAGGTGTAGCAATAAATGTTATCAGGTCCCAACCCTTATGGGAAGATATAAAACTTGTGTCCCAGCTCTTGGGAATGCCACAGTTAGTTCTTGCTGGGAAAGACTTGGAAAAGACTTTACTCTCCGTGAATAAAAGATACGCTGTATAGAGAGACCACATTTTATTACCAGACAGTTAACTGCAAGGTTAGTTTGCCAAAATAAAAGTTAAATATCTGATTACTATCTCTGGAAACAAGGTTAAGGAGAGAGAAAACAGCAGAAGGCTCCACCAACATCTGCCTGCAACCTTAACTCCATCCTGCCCACCAGATCCAAATTTCTTTCATTCTCTGCCCAAACTGAGTGTTTATTCTAGCAACCCTCCTCTTCCTGGCAGAGGGAAGGTTCAAGAAGTCACCCCTCCTTTTCTTACAGTCCATTATTTATGTTTCTGTCTTTTCAGGAGAGTTGTAGAGTGAAAATAGAGTGCTGAAGGGCATCCTGGAGATTTTACAGGGACTCATCATGTTTCAGAGCAGGTTTATGGAACCCCCTTATTTTAGTATCTCTCTTTATGGAGTGGCATCGCTTCAGCCATCCAGCATTTGTGAGACTACTAATGACATACTTGCAAGCTTATTTGAAAAGAGCTCTGCTGAGAAAAAGGACTCTGCACTCTTGATTCTTCAGCTTCTGCTTCCATTTCTTCCCAAAGTCAGTCAGTTGAATGGTACTCATAAACTTCCATTGCACTTTTCTCCCAGTTACTCAGTATATGAGTTCTATATGCATCCTACAGCAGTTTCTCTTTTGGATCCTCTGCTCCTCAGCAGAATGACTTGCAACATGCTCTCTTAAGTGATTTCATAATAAGCTGCAGAAAAATCCCCCACTTTTTTCCTGACTACAACCAACTCTCCCCCACAATAAATGCACTATTTCTGGCACCCACAGCCTGACTTACCCTATGGCACTCCCACATATTAATGATGACTCTCACTGATTCAGCCCATGGCATAGGACCATCTTCCCCTGTTGTCAGGTTTCTTACGAAACAGAGGTTTCTCTCATATTGCACTGATGGGCCAGCTGTCAGCATCAACCTGGAATGAGCTTTAAACTGACAGTTCTCTTCTGAGGCTGTGTCTCTTTCATGAAAGCCCTCTCTAGTGTCATCCCACCTTTCCCTCTCCCCTAAGGTCCCATCTTTCTCCCAGCCTTTTCAGAAGTCCCAGCCATGCCCCAAGTCCTCTCTAGCAGAGCATCCCAGCTTTCAGCTTATGAAACCTAGCTGTTGTACCCTTCTCCATGCCCTCCCATCCTCCAAGCAGGAAAGCAGCCCCTTTCTACAACACGCATCGCAAACACCACTGCCCTGCACAACAGCTCACATACATGCCATGCTGCATCCATTGCAGATACAAGGGTGGCTCTTAGCAAGGTGCAACACCACCATGATGTCAAACAGGGCCATGTGTAATGTTCACTTTCAATGGCAGACCAATGTCTCTTGGTCCAGAGGATGGAGACAATGTTGGACTTTTCACCAACCTGTGCATTTTGGAAATTCCTCCCTGACTGCCCCAGTAGCAGGGACACAGTGTGCATATGCTACCCAGGAGCATATCTCTCTGCCTTGACAACTTTCCACTTGAAATACACCAAGATCAGGCACAGATGTGTGCTAGAAGAAATGCAGAGGATGATAGCAGCATACACATAGCCCTATAATAATACCAGATAACAAACTGGCAGGACAAACTCAGATGAGGTGTGCTCAGTGATGCTTCTAAGAAGTCCTCCTTCTGCTGTTTGCAGAACTGGGGATGACAGCAAGGGGTGTAACTGAAATAGACATTTCCGCTTGGTGTGCCAGGCCTTGCTGAGTTATTCCAGGGAAGCTAGGGAGAGGGAATAAGGCCAGAAGTTATCAAATGTGACCATATTTTTTCCATATATAAGCATAATTTTTCATGTTACTCGAGTGATCTGTTGATAGCACAGGGCCTGATGAATTCTGGTGCAAGCCTGTGTCAACAGCTAAACTAAAGATCTTCCAGCTTTGTCTCATTACCACTCATATTAGCAGCAAAGGATGTCCTTCCCCTCATCCCCATTTTGTTTTTCCCTCTGGGTAAGCAGAGGAATTGCCTTTTCACCCTGTTTGAATTACAGGAGCTGCATGACCCTTCCTGGAGCCACTGTCAGAGACCTTACAATGGGAACATCATCAGGCCAGCAGGCTCACAGAAAATACATAAGTATGTTACATGGGGGCGGGGAAGACCACTAAACACAGCAGAATCCATTTAACAGAGCACCTGTTAGAGGCACAGACAGCAGTAAGAGGATGAATCAGGCAGACAGAGCAATCACTGTGTGGCTTTACTCCTTCTAACAAACCCTGGAAAGGCTCAAAGGGAAGCACGCAAAATGGGGCAGTGAGGGAGGCTAAGAGAGAAGGAGCAGAAGGCATTTTGATGCTCACTGAGGCTACTGCTGCTAAGGACTGCTTATCAAAGGTCAAACATGCTCCTGCAGTCATTGCTCTGGGCTGGGTGGCTGGAGGGCTCACGCAGCTGATCTCTCTTCAGCTGCTGGTGGAAAACCTGTGCTCTGATTGCCCCTGACCTCATTGCTTCTGTGTGCAGAGGGGTGCTGTGCCCAGCTGCCTCCCACAGCCACCAGAATGTTGGGGTGGAGGAACTCTGCCTGCACATTTTGCCTCTGCAGATACAGGGTGACAGTGGGTGCTGGGCCACAGTCCAGCCCTCATCCTTCTTTCTCCTCCTGGCTGGACCTGGTCCTCACAGCCCCACACACTGGCCTCTGCACTGTCTCAGCATTTCCACTGCTGCGGCCAAACCAATCCACTTCAGGCCTGCCTGTGCACCATGCCCAGGCTCACCGCCTGCCCTATTCCTTGCTGCAGCCACAGCAGGGGCCAGGGCTATGTATATACCAGCCCTCCTGCCCCAAAGCCCACCAACAACATCCCTCCAGTCAGAACCTCATCTAGCAGCTAAGCCAGCCTACTGCTGCTGCTGCAACCCATGTAGCTTTCATCTGATCTGCTCAGGACTTTAACCTAGCAGGTAAGGACCCCCCAAATAAGCAAGTGAACATTTTCCTGAGGGTTTCTCATAGTGAAACAGGTCAGGGAAGAAGTCAAAGAGGTGCCCCTGCCAGGCTTGGGAGACTTGAGCAGGCAACACATAGTAGGGCTTGGGCTGTTCCATGTGCCTATACTAGAAACTGCAGCTGCTGCTGGTGGCACAGGGGTGAGGACTGAATTGTTTTTTATCCATGTTGCTGTACTCACTTGGAAGAGAATGTCCCCAGGGCAGTGGACAGTGGCAATGAGGGAGGAATGACACACTGTGAAGGCTTTCAGGGAGTTCAGGCAGATGTAATCTTTCCTTACAAAATACATTTAAATTCTAAGTCTAAGGATGGTGTTTTGACATTGCCTTAAATAGATTAAGGACTGCCATCTTTTTTGGAGCAAGGTGCCTCTGGACACCTGGAGAGCATCTCCAGTATTTGACTTGCTGGGTAATGTTTTCCTTTTCTTGACCGGGGTAAAACTGCACTTGGTTTTATTTCAGTATAAGGATTTTTTCACCAAACCTTGTATTCATACAATCTGTCTGTTGACAGATACACCGAAATCAAACATCTAAATAGGATTAATGCAGGCAACTTATTACTGGCTCTTGAGGAAGACCAGGAATTATGGTTATCAACCACAACAGTGAAGCTGGGGTGTGTGACCCCTAAAACTTATCCTTGAAAAATACTATACAAATAGCTTCTGAACCAGTGAAAAGCCACTTCATATTCACTGAATAATGGAGAAAAGCACAAGCTAAAATAGCAGATCTGAGTATCAGAATATATTTTGGGTTCTTTCTTGGTGACAGAAGGACGAACATACTCATAAGCAAAATAAGCCACGAGCCACGTTTAACCCTTTCAGTACTCCACACATATTTAACCCCACCAGCACCCAAGCAAGACTAAACATAACTGTTTCAAGCTTTTCTATCATAAACAATTGTCTTACCACAGAAAATTATACACTTTGTCCAGTTTTGGGTCTGCCTCCCCTATTGCCAGAGAAATATTCAGTAATATCTCCTGTCCCTGGGTGGGATCTAGCTGCAAAGCCCAGTGAAACCTGTGCAAAAGCTGCCTGCATGGGCCCTGGTTTCCAAAGAGGCAGGTGGGGTGATGTGTCCAAGACTCTTCAGCTTACAGTTGGATGTGATGGCCCCAGGGAATGTAGTGCACAAGGGCATGGTAATGGATATACATTTTTCCACTCCAGATGGTTAATTCAAATTAATCCTATGGAGACAGTGACTGAAAGTACAGTTCTTACCTCCTGGTGATTACCAGCAGTGCTGATGAGTCCCAGTGGGGTTCTTGATGGGCAGTGTCTCCATCTTTAAAAATCATCCTTACAGACAGGTGATTAGTTCCCTTATTGGCGCTTTCACCTATGGAAATGAGAACAGAATGGGCTGGATTTGTAATTCGTGCATGTAGTTCAATATAGCTCACATTGAGCATCTATTCCTCTCTTTTAATTGGGGCAAATTCTTTCTCTAGAAGCTCTTCTTCCGAAAGAGAATGACTTATCTAAGCCATCACCTGTCTAACACCATTCAGCTGCTATTTATTTCTGACATGTTCCTGTCTGTAGAAGGCTTTCCAACTTCGCAGAGATATTTGGAGATTTCACTTATAGAATACTGTGAGATTGCCTGATCAAAGGCATACAAGTGGAAATCATTACTGTTATTTTCAGGCATGTCTTTAATCATAGATTCTCCCTATTCATTGCAATCATTGCAATTGTAAATCAGAAGTGGGCTCCTTCATCACCTGGCCACTTACTGCTCTTCTAATCTCTGCCTGTTGCCTGTACAGTGAGATTTCTCTTGCACCCCCCCTCCACCTCTCTGTGAAGCAAAGATGTTCACTAATATTTGCTATGATAGCTTCACTTTATGAAGATTTGTTTCTGCAAGCAGAGATGATATTGAACTTTTGAATCTCTCCCACTAGGAAATGAGGATAATACCTGAAGCTGCCAATGCAGGGACCATTCATGGTGCCTGACAACTTTGCTGAAATAACTGAATTATATTCCTATCAGCAGAGAGTATGATATGAGCTACTTAAACAAGGGAATAGAGGAATTTGCACTTCTAACTACAGAAAGGAATAGCTTGTTGATGCCCTGTCTTCTTGACAATGCATATCTTTTTTGTCTAATTACGTACTGGGTCTCAGAGCTGCAGTAGCTTCAGGCCAGAAGAACTGAGGTGTCTGTTTTCTGCTGTTTCTATGGGATTTGGACATCTGATATTGTGATGGAGCTGGTCTACATTCTCTCCTAGAATCAATGCACATGCACTTCTTTTTCCTCCCATCTCTTGTCTGTACAGAAGTTGGGAGGTGTGGCTGGTGAGGGTTCAGAGAGGCCTGTGTAAAGGGGGCCCACTAGACTAATCTGAGATCCCTCCTGGAGATCCTAGTTCTACTAGGGCCAATGAAGTCTATCTACTGCACTCCTGGGTTATGTTTCGAAGGTTGAATCTTTTATCCCTGAAAGGTTACAAGCAAATAGGATGCTGTGCCTTTGCCCAGTAGCTCAGGTCAGTCCAACTTGAAAATGGCAATAGCCAGTTTGGTTTTGAGTGTAGTGATTGGGGTGCTGGAAACCATGAGAGTGCCAAAAAAATGATGTTGCCAAGTGCCTTAAGTGACAGCCAATCTCATATGCCCTGACCAAGGAAGTGCCTTTGCTCCAGCAGCTGCAGGTACTGACTCTGTTTCCATGTGTTTGTCTTAAGAAAGACCCCTGTGTGGTAGCTGTTGCTGCTTTTATAAAGGCTAAGGTGTTTCCCACTTCCCATGTTAGGGGATCAGTGGCTTGGGAAGAGGGGAATAGGAGGTGGAGCCTTCCCATCTGAAATCACAAATTCTAGTCTCAGCCCAGGTCATCTGAAAGTTGTCATCACCTAGAATTTCAATCTATTTATATTTGCCCTGCATGATTAAATATTCATAACAGAATATTCTGCCATGCACGATGAGAATACTCAATGTAACCTCATTGGAAAGAGTGTGTTGCAGATGTAGTCGATGTCCTGCTGTTTTCTGAAATGAATTCTGCATTTGGCAGCTGTCTAGCTTCCCTCTGATGAATGTCAGACTTGCCTCAGATGTCCACATGATTATCCCATTCCCAGAGGTCAGGGGGTTTTAAAACACAAACACAAGAAGAAGCCCTCATCTTCCCTAATAAGGTAAAGGGTGTAACATGTTAAATAGCCTTCTCACTTCCAGAGATGGGTGATCTGTCTGAGAACCAAGAGACTGCTGGGGAGAAAACCCTTTGCTAAGGATCACAGCAGAGCAGCCTCTAGCTGCAACTTGCTGATGGCTAATTTACTTGGGGCTGGCAGCCCAGTGCTTTCAACAGCCTGAACTTCACTTAAAAAAATTATAGTGATTAAGTAAACACAGCTATAATGGAAATCTTTACTCTGCATATTACAAGCCAAAATGGCCATGAAGGGAGCAATTACGAAATCTCAGGACTGTGGTGAGGGAAGGAATCATTTGAGCTGCGCTCTTGTTTGTTTTTGTTCATCATTTATTTCCCCTGGGAAGCTTGGCTCTGAAGCAGACTCTGCTGCACTGAGGGATTCTT
The DNA here is from genome assembly GCA_009867235.2 of Psittacus erithacus. NCBI lineage: Eukaryota > Metazoa > Chordata > Aves > Psittaciformes > Psittacidae > Psittacus > Psittacus erithacus. Next base: position 56,130 of record WYDI02030705.1, read on the forward strand.
TACATTTTCGTTAACCCAGTTTTCCATCAAGTCTTGAGCAACATGGGAGAAAATATAAGGGTTTTTACATAAAATCACAAGACATGACAGACTACCTTGGGGAAGGATTCCTGGATCCAGTTTCCAATTCCCAGATCCAGTTTCCGATTCCCATCATAAGTCCACAGCATATACTGCACATCGATTGCTCTCTCTCTTTCTCTGTTAGTCTTCAGTGACATGACTGATTTTACAAAGACTTGGGAGAGTTGCGAAGACAATGCAGGAGTGGCAATGTTAAAGCTGTACTAATGGGAACTGCAGTGGTGGCTCAGAGACAGTGGTTGTCTTCCCTTTCCAAAGATATACTAATGGTCCTAGTGACTCTTTTGGACTTGCCTGATTCAGAAAAATTATAGTATAAAGCAGCACCAGGCTTTCAGCTTCAGCTGATTATTTGCTGATGTTTGTTCAAGGCCAGAGGGAAATTAGCTGATGGACTAGTCAGCTGTTAGTAGAAAATTGACTGAGAAATGGAGAACACAGCAAAGAAACAGTTGGGGAATGGCGGGATGAGTAGTAATTCCTAGGTAGATAAAAGATTGATACAATCCAAAACCTCAATGTATTTCCCAAATGTATATAATAATGCAAGTTCAAGAGCTGCTTCAAGGGCAGAAACCAAATTGGAGACCTTTTCTTTGACTGAACAGGCTTAACCAAAGAAAGACAGTGTAGCATTTCCTTTTGAGCCTTGCTAAAGCTGCAGCACTATTAGCAGGGGCACTCAAAGCTGAAGCCAAGTGATATGATATGATATGATAGCTAAGCAAAGCAACTGGCTACTGAATGATGGTTGCTCAAGATCTTTATATGAGGACAAACATTTCTGTTAATGGCTAGCATGTTTTAGGAATAGAGAGCAACCCACATAGACTTGAAAGAAGGAAGCAGAATGGCAATTTCTATCACACGGCTGTATGTTGGCTAAGGAAGAAAACTGCCCTGGTAACCAGCCAGACTTTCCCTTGACTCCATGGTTAGCACACCCCAGAGAGCCACTGTGTGAAAGAGAGGACGAACTTTCTCCTTCCCAGGAGAAACACACTCAATTCAGGAGCAAGGCCTCAGAGCTTAGCTAGCTGGCTGCCAAGGCAGTCTGAAACAGCAGCAAAGTGGGTGGTGTCTAGGGAAGAAGGGATCAAGTTTGGAGGAAGAGGGATAGAGGGATGAAAGGGTTGAGTTTTGAGTGATAGGAATAAGTTTGGCAGGGTTTTGACAGCAGGATATGGCTATTGCCTCGGCAAGCCAACCGAAGCATGGGAACCTCAGTGTACGCACACAAAAGGAATTGTTACTATTATGTCTATTCCAGGGTGATAATCAAACACATACCTGCAGGTTGGTCTGAAACTACCTCCCCTGATCATCCTCACTTCTTCCAGAAGCCAATTAAGAGATGCTTAATTCCAAAAGTATTAAGAGATTTCCCAAAGAGATGCTGCATGAAACAGGCTTTTCTGAGACTGGTAATGGTTGTCACTCCAGCACTAATCATAATGAATCGTGCTTGGGCTCCTGGTGAGCTTGTATTTTCAAAGAGATGTTGGTTCTCAATCCATTCATTAATATTAATTAGCACAAAATCACGTTTCATTTCCCCCTTATGTCCAACCTGCAGCATCCTTGTGTGTCCTGTGCTAACGAACCAAATGCCTTTTATGGCTGGCACAAAATAATTAGCTAATAGTTGAAGAATACGTATCTCAAGTTAGTTAAATATTTATGCCAGAGTTTTTCCATTTTGGCTCCCAGCCCTCATCTGGGGGTTGCAATGCAATTTAGGGAGGATATGAGAAAGTTCTCGCAGTTGTATGCAGCAAGCTTTAATTATACATTCTCCATATGGATGCAAATGTTTGATGTCATACAGATGTTGGCAATGAATTGACCACCAGGTACTAGAGTAGGAATAGCAAACTTCAGCAAGCAGATCAAAATCTAATTCCCTTGTTATGACTGGATGCTGCATAATGCAACAGTTACTCTTTTGCTCCTGATCCAGCCTCTTTTACTCAGAAGACCTCTTCCAGGCAAAGGAATAGAAGACACAGCCAGGGCTGGAGAGAAGGCACACAGGGCTTGCAAGTAACTGGAAGCGACATCCTGCCCCTTCCCTAGAGCTGATTTCTGGCAGTGGGAGAGGTGTGTGACTTTCTGTGCCTTCAGATTTTGTTTACAACATCCCCATATCTTTTGCTTTGTCTTCTGGATCCTTCTCATACAGCCATGTGCTGTAGCATGAAAGAGCCAGACTCCGAGCCAGGCCCCTGTAATGAAAAGCAAAATAGCCATGTTTGGGGATGTGATGATAACTCTGAGCTGTTGCATGGTGTGTTTTGCCAAGCCACTCTCCTACAGATGTTTGACACTGTGGTATATGAAGCTGCTGGGCAGAGAAGCACATTGCCCTGAAAATTAGCTCCAGCAGAAACATTCAGCACCCTGCTCCAGCTGCCCAGTGACAGAGGCTGGCACCGCAGAGATGCTTTCAGGAAGAGAAGAGACATCCAGGGCTCCTCTGACTTGTATGGGATATGGGACTCCTGGTGTTGCATGAAATCAAGGAGCATATTCCCCCTTCTGACTGCCAGTGTCATGTGAAGCTGTGTTTGTGTGTGCAATTCCCAGTGCACCTCCCACCAAGGAAGCAGAGAATGAAGCTGGCAGGCAGGGATTGCGCAGGGCTGTTAGCTGCATTTATCCTTGAGGACATGCATGGAACATCTACTCTATTTTCTACTTCATATATGAATGACTTTGATATACGTGGGCCTGGTGAAGGCTGATTTCTGTTTAACTAACCTACCTCTCCTGTCTCCTGACCTTCCACTCTTACCAGTGTAAACAGGGTTTGCTTTTGCCTGCTCGGGAGCTCAGAACCCCCAAATTAACTGTAATGTCTTGAGCACATAATTATATTGAGCTAACCACTGTGATACCTAGGGACTTTCACCTTACTGTACTCTCAGCCAGGCTCAGTCCCTGAGCCAGATTTGGTGGGGATGCAGTTCCGCTGAACCTTTCATTCTCTGGAGCAGGTTTGGGCAAGGAAATGGTGAGAAAGGAAGGGGTAGTGTTGGCTAATGCCTGTGTTAGAAGTCATACCAGAAGAAAAAGTGCTTTTGATCAGTTCTCACATGAGTATCACACCCTCCAATCAGATGAGATAAGATGGCTGCCTTGTGAGCTGCATCTGGGTCATGCAAAGGAGCACCAACCCATACCTTTTCTATTTCTCCTGCAACTCTTATGCTCCTGCCTTTGAGCTTGCCTGGTTTCACAAGTAAGCAGAAATGGGCTTGCTCACTTGGGAGATGAAAAGACTTCTAAGAAATACGTGGGTGCTGTAGTAGGTAGTCCTGTACCTAACTAAACAAAGCCCTTCCCTTTGAGTCAGCCCATGCTTTGGAGATCCAGCCTGTACAGGCAAGGGGTTTTTTATATTTTCTTTGGGATAAATTATGAAAACCGTGAAGGATTTCTCAAGGTTCCAGTTAAATTGCAGTTTTTGCCATTCCAATCTGCTGTTCCATCTCTGCAGGCAAAAAACAACTGCATTTTCCCTGCCACTCCTTCTGTGCTGTGAAATAGCTGTCATGCTGTACCCCAGAGTTAGCTGCATTGTTGCGGGGGAAGAAATGTTTTTTCTGCCCATGCATGAAAATGAATAGATAAATGTCTTGAGATGAAGAGGCAGTTATTTTGTCCTAAAGAGTGGGAAGTGGATGGAGGAAACAGAGGGGAGTCTACAGTGAGCTATAGCTTAAGAATCAGTGCAAGATATTTATTCCTTGCAGAGGCAAATGAGAGCAGTTCCACAATTTTTCTTCTCCTAGGTCAGGAACACAGGAGTGTTCACAGCAGTAACTCACTTCTTCCCTCCTGAGAGAAGGCAGCAGTTTAAACTTACTGTATTTAATAAAGAGGTGAGAGAAAACACAGCAACAAAATAAAACCTCTGCCCACAACATATGGAATGCTGTGGAATGGGGAACAGGTTAGTCAGAAGTCCAAATGCTTGAAAAGTGGGAAGCAGGAGTGTAGTGGTCACAAAGCACTTACTCCAAAGTTGTCCCTGAACTCAGTGGATGCACTCTGTCTTTGGTTACCTACAGCTAACATCTCTTCCTTCAATGTTTTCTGCCGTGGCAAAAAGAGCTCTGCTCTTTGCATTACAAAGGATGCAGGCGCTAGAAAGGAGGAAACCAAAGTAGTTGTGGCTCAGGGGTGAGATAACCCTGCAGGGTTTGTACACTACAATAAGTCTATCAGTAATTGGCAAGACCTTGCTCGAGAGAATGCTTGCGCTGAAGCACTCACCAGAGCAGAAAAGGAATGCACAGGAAGGGCTCTTTGGGCCATAAGAGCTATTCTCTGGATAAGGAGGCAGTTAAAGAGCAGGGAGTGGAACAACCTGGGAATGCTGACAAGGCAGCTACTTGCTTTTCTATTGCTCTATAAACTTTTGTCAAGGTGCAATATAGACATTAGCCACACTGCCCACGGCATAAGGGTCCAGGTTCTCATTTGCATTGAGGCTGACTGGAGACCTGTGCACGTTTCTGTTATCTCTACTCTGTGCTCAAGGGCAGAGTAGCTGATCTGCAGCCCCAGGATACTAATGAAGAACTGGGAGGAGGGCTTCAGTGGGATATGTGCTTTCCTTTCTCTTCTGGAAAGTGTCTCCTCTGTTCTTTGTTAAGTTGGAAAGAATGGAGCATGGAAAAAAGAGGTAAGCATGCAGCTCTGTAGCAAAAGTTCCTTAGTAAAAGAAAAATCCTCCCTTGCAGTCTGGTGAGAATAACACACGGTGCTCTAGTTACTGGGGGCACGGGTGAAGGGAGCTAGTGAGGATGCCAGAAAAAGAGTGCAGCAGGCGTCATTGCATGGTGGTGATCTACTTTAAAGTGATACCACAAAAACCTATTAAATATATAACCTTAGTGGCCAGAAAAATGTGTTAAGAGGTTTATTCATGTAGGAAAAGCTTCATCTTATAAATATAGATAAGGGCTTCTTTTTTTTTTTTTTTTTTTCCTTCTTTTGGATTTCCTATACAGAAAACATATTTGGACTGTAATTTCCCTTCTGGGAAGCTCTACCTAGTTATGCTGCTTTCTGTCTGGCAGGACTGCGAGGTCCATGCTGCAGATGGGATAGCTCAGTGTGATGAGTTCTTCCTAACATGTATCCCACTACGTCCTGTTCAAAAGCCCATCCTGCAAAGCTTTATGCATGTGCTGTCCTGCAAGAAGGCTGATTGTTTCACGAGCAGATGTAGGACCACTGTGTGCTGAAGGTTAAGGATAGCTGTTGTTCTTTTCAGGATGTACCTACTGCAGGTCTTCTACTGGCTGACCTGAAAAGGAGGGAAAGATACAAAGAAGATCAGAAGAGCCGCAGACCCCACTCTTCTGTTTTTTTCCTTCTCTCTCTCAACATAGACACTTTCATTTCAGGCCCTACAAAGCACCTCAGGTGGAAATACTGTTGTGGAGACTAAGTAAACCTGCTGTACTTCAAGTTACCACCGTCCTTCCTTAACAACTTTCTTGCCTGTGAGAGAGTAGAACAGGCCCTTTTTCAGCTCCCCAGCTTCATCTACCAGCACAAGTCTAACCACTACCTTTATGTTGAACGTAAGTCAATTGGTGTCTCATCTTTACATCCATCTTCTTTAGTCCAAATTAAAATCTAATTCTGTTTCTTTGTTGTTTCTTAATAGATGGCTCTCAAAAGCTCAAGCTCCTCAATGCCCATTCTCAGCATTCTGAGCAATGCCAGACTCAGTCCTGCCCACCTAGCATCAGCCTTTTACAGTCTCCCCATACCACTGGCCAGCACTCAGGGTCACCACACATCTGATCCTTTTAGCGTGGCTGCCTTGCTGTCTTCCCATCCACACAACCTTGTCCTGTATTATGTTGCTTATGCATGGTCTTCCCTAGCAATCCGTGCGCTGAACCACTCACTGAGACTCCGGACATCACATGACTACCAGAGCCCTTTCCTCTGTCCTCAATAGGGGAGCTATGAAGACACCCCTCAGAATGACGCTGCACTGGGTCATCCGCCCTGTGCTTGGCTTTTTGGCTCCCTCTCATTTGCCTTGACTTCCCACATCTTCACAGCTGTCCAGATGTCCTTTACCAAATGATTTCGGAGGCATAGAAACCTGTGCCAGCATTCCCTTCACAGTTATTCAGACAAACATTGCTGGGTTGTACCTGTATGACCACTTTTGCTGCCGTAAACATCCACAATACACTGTTGTCATCCTTTTTCACACCTCCTCTAAGTCCCTGTTGTGTGTGTCTATAAACAAGTAAACTAAATAACTGCGAATGTAGACACTGTTGTGGCTTAATCATGATGACTAACATTGCCTCATGGCTTCTCTATGCTCCACTATCCACATCCATCTGCTGTTGCTTTGCTTACTGATCGATAACTGTGAATCAGGGCATTTCCTCTTCCCTTCTTCAATCCAGTCCATGCCTGTTGCTCCTAGAGGCTATGACAGCTTCCAAAATCATGCCATTCCTCAGAGACAGGGCAAGGCATGTCCTGCTGGTACAAGGAAGCTTCCTTTTATTAAGAGCCATCCCATCCATGTGAGTTGTGAAATAACATGATGACACCATGCTTGCATTATAATGCCGTTGTATTTAACTGCTGAGGTGAAAGTAGAGCTCATAACAAAGTTGCAAAACTCCTGCCTTGCTCCTTCGCAGGCACTGTCGCTGCTCTGTGACACACTTGCAAAACTCCCATTTTGCTGTATTTTTACCAGAGTGCTTTGGGTACTTTTTCTGGTTGCTTTTTGTCTCAGGGGTATGATGATAATCTATTCTTTTTTGGCTTTGTGAAAACCTCTGAGGCGAGGTCTACCTCTGTGCCCCTGCAGCCTGGACCAAGTGCAGTGCAGGTACTGGCAGCTCTTCCTCTTCTGTCAGGGGGGCTTGCCAGAAAAGTCATGAAATGCTGCAGTGAGCATTACTTTTTCCTACTGTGGTGGAAACCATGGCAAAGAGGGATGCAGAAGCTAGATGTCTGCCCTAAAGCAAGCCAGGAGGAAAGCCGAGGCTAGAGCACAAGGGTCAGGCTGACCTCTTCCTTGCTGCCAGAGTAGCTGCTGCCATCTCTGCTGTCTCCCCAGGGTGAGGTCTGGTGCTGGTGGACAGGCAGCAGATGACACCCCTTCCCCAGTTCCAGCTTACCATTGCAGTGTTAGCACCCGCTTAAGATGTGTGACTGCAGAGGAATTCAAACATGCTTTAAAAAATCCAAACTGAACAAAGCAGAGCAAATGGCTCTTCTTGAAAAGCAGCTGCTGAACTCCACTGGCTGGAACCACAAGCCTTTTTAGGGCAAGTGACGGTTCCCTTCTCCCCTGGGGAAGAAGGCTCTGCAACAGCTTATCTATCTGTCAAGGGAGGTTAGCGAGGGAATCTGGCATATGTTTCAGTTTTTCAGTGTGCAGCTCTGCTCCAAATCATATTTCCATGTGGCAGCATGATTGGGATGGCTCCAGCACTGCAGATGACAACCTGTTCATGCTGGCTAGCCAGGGTGATTTAGCCAATAAGAAATCAAAGACGGCATCCCTTGGGTGTTTGTGAGGGGGCTACAACCTCAGTTCTTGCCTGCTCTGCCCCTTGAGCTGTCTTTTCCATTGGGATTAAGTGGGAGTAAGATAATACACCCAGGATTTAGTAACGGTCTGTATCAGGGCCAGCTTTGGTCACAGAAGCTGCTTTCAGGCAGCAAATTGCTGAGGACAGCAAATCAGCAAATCAGCCTGGCAGTAAGCACTCTGCAAACCTGTTGCCTCTTCTCCTAGCTTCACCCTGTGCCCGCCTCATTTCCAGCGATGCAGCCGCTGCTGGGGCAGGAGGCAGATCACGGCAAGGGCCTGGGCTCCCTCCCCCCCAGGGCCAGGCCCTCTACAAAGAAGTGACAGGGTGCAGGGGGAGTGCAACACCAAACAAGCTTTCAGATATGAGAAGTTATTTTTAACTCATTCACGAGCAGCAAATATCTCAGCAAGTGTGGCAAAGGAGCTTTTCTCAGCACAGGAGAAAACACCATTGGGAAGTGAAGAACAGGCACAAAATCATGCTGGCTATTGATGTTTCATGGGCACGCTGTTGGCAGGCTGAGCTGAGGAGGCTGAGGAAGCCCTGGAGTATGATGGTCCCTTCGCCTCTCCCAGGCATGATGCCTCTGGGATGCAAGATAATGTCAAGTGGGCAAGACGGAAAGTGGTGAATGAAGGTCACTCCCTGACCCATACTGAAACCAGTGGGTTTGCCCTCAACACAGTTTCTCATTTGCTCGAAATTTGAATTCAATCAAAATTTTGATACTAAAGAGGAGGGGGGGAAGAGAGGTATTCCTAGTTCTCCCAGAAGGGCTTTTGACTCCATTTTGTTAGGGGGTATAGGTTTGCTTTTCAACCTGCAGACCTGCCTGCTTTATTGTTGCAAGGGCAATGCAGGGATGCTTGGGCAAGCTCCTACTTATAGCTCACCGCAAGAAGAAGGGGCACTGCTTGCTCTGCCAGTGCACTAATTCATAATACCTGGCTGCAATACTAATGCACAAAACCTGTTGCCTCCCTCAGGAGACTCTGGGAGCTGAAAAGTTGGAGGTGGTGAGTCATTTACAGTGAAGTAGAGAAGGCATTCATTGCCTGTTTATGTTGCAGGCAGGTATCTGATTGCCTGTCCTTGTGTGCTTTCAGTTCGAACTGGAAGTGAAATAGCAAAGCCTGCTGTGTTTGGGAACAGTGACTCCATGAAGGTGTGCTCCTTGGAGCGGGAGATGAAATGCTGGGAGAGAAAGAGAACAAGCTAGTGGAGGGGATGAACCAGGGGGCAAATCTTGCAATTTAACATTCAGGAGCCTTGGTAGAAGATGAGACTCTGGGGCTTTCATTCCTGCTGTCATGAATGTGTTAGGGTTTATATAATGTTTCTGAAATGCAAAATGTAAAAACAATCCTGGGAGTATGGGCATGGTGTCCTGGACTTCTCCTTCCTATATGAGTCCCAGATCATTTGATTATTGCATAAAGGTGACCAACACCCACAGCAAAATATCTTCCAACATCAGCTCCTGTCTTGCTGTTAGGCCAAAACTGAGAGAGGTATGAATTGGCTTCCATCACAGAAATAAAGGTGTGGACTCTGAAACCTAATGATTACATATTTCTCTCAGAGTAACAATCAAAGTGCTCAGCATAGGTAACTGGATGAAACAAATCTCTTAAGATAAATGACAGTGGATAAATGAGAGACTGAGTTTTTTTCTGTACACTTGCCCGGGACTGTTTAGAAAGAATTCAGACGCACCCAAAGTGTCTCACATTGTTAGATTGGTCCAGGAATTAGAGCTCCTTTCCTCAAAATGATTCTGCGGAAAAATGCGAAGTGTAACCGGGAGCTTGAAGTCTTGTGGGATGGGAGGCTGAAAGTGTACTTGGCAAAAGTGATTTTTGTTTTCTTTTTACTGCTGAATCACTCAGGTTTTTGTTGGTTGCCATTAAAAAAAAGTTGATAATGGAAATGTCCCTTTGCCCATTATTCTATGCCACTTTTCATCTTGGGGGGAAGGAAAACAAAGATAAACTGTACTCCATCAGTAATCATGAGGCCTGGAGTTAACATTTTACTCACTTGCCTTATTCTGGCACACATTCAAAGTGTGGGGAGTTCTGAATTAACCAGCAAAACAGCACAAAACTGGGAGTTGGGCTTGATTTTGGTAGGTAGGATTAGACAGCAGAAAACCAATGTGTTCATTTCTGCTTGAACTTCAGACAGAGCCTACAGAAGCTCTGAAGGTCCCAGCAGCAGCTGCAGATCTAGCTGGCCATAGAGCAGAGCCCTCAGCAGCTTGCCAAGGAGTACCTGGGGCCTTGCCTGTGTCATCTGTGCTTAATGAGCCCAGTCCTCTTGGCACCAAAGGGCAGTCTGCCCCCTCGTTTATGCATGCTCATGTCAGGACCAAGATGTTTTACCAGTGCAGTATAGAATAGTCTTACGGACTGCTTTCTGCCTGCCCTTAGCAGAGGAATTATGCAACAGCTGAACTCCACAATACACAGTGTTTGAGAATTAAACCAGCAACAGTGGAGCTCTGCATTATTCTCAGATCCCAAAGTGTGCACCTAGCTGTGCTGCTGCTCCATGTGCGTCTGGAGGGGACATGTGGGAAGACTTCTGAAGTTCTCTAGCAGGGGGTTGAAGTCAGAGCTGACTGTCAGCCCAGCCCTGCAGCCCTCTCCCCTGCACTGGCTTTGCCAGCCCAGGAGTGAGCAGGCAGACAGCAGGAGTGCCAGAGGTGGGAGCAAGTCATGTAGCTGTGTCACCTCTGGCCTTCTTCGCCTTCAGGAAACATCTTTTGCTCTGTGTATACTCCAAAGCTTGAAGCTGCCACATGTTTCTTAGTGAGATGTTTCCCTAATGTAATTTCTCAAGCTGGTAGTGTAATGCTTTTCCTCACAGATAGATCATAACCTCAGGCAGAGTGAGACTTCAGACACAGGTACATCTATGACAAAATTGGCATCTTCTTCTGTCAAACAATAGTTAAAAGAAAATCTGCAAAGGGATTAGCTGCCATGTACTCTGGGGCTTGCTGACAGATGTCCTGAAAATCTGGAAATGCATCAATCTATCTTTACACAGGGTTGTTTTGGGCTTTTTTTTGTTCTTCTTTCTCCCTCCTCTCATCCCTCTGCCCAGGGCACACAAACGGGAATTCCTTCACGGAGCTGCCTGAGAACTGCCTTGGCGCCATGCATTGACTGGCATACTGGTCCTGGGGTGTAATCTAGGCTGAGTTGCACTCAAAACCTCAGTCTAGTTACAGATGCCAGCTTCCCTGCAATGGCAGTAATGCTGCTTTGTGCCAGGGCAGTAAGGATTTCCTCTCTGCTCCAACTGCAACCTCTCAGCTCATTTTAAAGGAGCTTAAATGTTGGCCATTAAATATAAATATCTTCTTTTTCCTCTGGGTGAAACTGATGTTCAGAACTTCACAGTGTAAATAAGGTCTGCAGAAAATGTTTTAGGCAATGTTTCAGCCAAAATAAATGGCTCTGGCCATTTCCCTCTGCTTTAGCTCTAAGTGAGTCTCTTCTCACTTTCACAGTGTCGCAGAAGAGCTTTGGCCTGATTATGGCTTTCCCTCAAGCACATCTTCAGGCTTCCAGTAGCCAGAACACCCTGAAATGTGCAGATTTTGTTGTGTGATCTTGGGCAAATCACATAGGACAATTGTTTCTTAAAGTGCTTTCTGTTTCTGGATGGTTTGATTCTGATTGCTCAATTTGAAATGCTCAGGTGGCCTCTGAGAGGAGGGGGATGTGGATGCACACACATCCCAGTGGTACAAGATACAGCCTTTTAAACTGCTCTCCAGCTCTGGGTGGACTTGCTGCTCTCAGGGAGGAAGTTGCTCCTGCAACTGCAGTTAAATCTCCCTCTTCTCATTTTCTGGTATCTCTTTTCCTTGCACACAGGAACAAATCACTCCTGATTTGTGGAGGAGTTGGGAGTCTCCTTCCTTGCTTGGTTAAGCCCAGTCCCCTTTTTGCTGTACTTTGTTACCATTAGCCATGCAGCTCACTGCTCCTAAAGGCTGCAAATCTGTCTTGTGCCTTTTTCCCTCCCCTGCTTGCTGATCGGAGGAGAGGGGTAAACACACACTGGGTTCAGTACTTGAGGGTGTGCAGTGTTTTGTCCTGAAGAAGGACCAGCATTCTTATTTCATTACATACATATGTTGCTTTTCTGCCAAACCTCTTTTCTCTGAGGGCCAGACAATCATCTGACTTCACTCCCCTTCTGTGGCTCATGGGAAGGCTGTTCACATTGGGGAGCAGCAAATTTGGAGTCTGGATGTTGACATCACTTTGATTACCCAGGGCAAAGGATGTAGCTCTCACTCACAGCTGTTGTATTACAGCAGCCTCTGACAGCCCAGAGGTTTGGGAGACATCTACCCTGGCCCTTGGCTGCACAGCAGCCACCCAGCCTTGCCTCTTGCTCAGGCTTCAGGCACCCGTTGTTTGTGCTTCTCCTGCTAGAAAAAGCAGGGCTAACAGGAATCACCTGTGACTTGGTATGAGCACAGAGCAGCTCAGCAAATGACAGCATAGGGAATAATATTCCCTTTGCCCTGAAAGCAAGCTCCACTGTCCGGCCTCTATCCTTGCCTGCTGAGGTGAGCAATGGGAAAACAAGCCTGAGCACACTTCTGGCAGTGACAGAGCAACAAGAAAGATGATAGTGTGGGTTGTGACCTAACATGTATATCATCAGCATCGCTTGAGTCACGCCCATCTGCCTCCAGCTATTGCAGTGATCCCACTGCCAAAGAGCAACCACATGGTCTGACCAAAAAGATCCAGCTGCTGCTGAGGACAGAGCTGCTGAATGACTCAGTTGTGCTGGGAGGACAAGGCAGCCCAGATCTGTCTTCCTGGAAAGCTGCTTTGCAGTAACCATGTGCTTGAAAAGGTATTGTCTTTGAGGTGACTGTGGTGTTCATTCCTGTTCAAGAATGTGAATAAGGTGTGCAGATGGACAGACATCCATTGGGAGCCAGAGCCCCACCCTGAGAGCTCAAAATGCTGGAGGCAAGCCCAAGGGAGGGCTGGCTGCCTACTTAGGGTTAGAAAAGCCACCCTGCCCAGTCCTCAGTTTCTCCACTGATGCAAGAGCGAGGCCAATGTTTTCCTCAAAAGAGTGTTTGTGAAGTCCTCTGAAGAAGGGCGTTCTCATAAACATCACACTATTTTTATTATTGGGGTCAGGGAGGAGAACATGCGTAAAGGTGATGAAGCTTTTGAAACACAGGTCCCCATTAATAGCCTTTAGGAGTTCTTATTATAATCTAATTTGTCTGGAATTGGATTAATCTTATAATGCTATAATGTCATTTCCATGGTCTTTTTGGATTTTTATTGTTACTATGCATTAATGCAATATCCTGCCAGAGCTCTGAGGAGAGGATGTGAGTTTAGTGAATTGCTGATAACATTTTTGCAGGGCATTTTTATTGCTCCTGTTGGGCTCATACACTGTAAAGTCACACAGTGCCTGGAAATAGCAGGAACATCCCCAAAGTTGTCTTGAATTATCTTGTAACAGGCTCCATTGGTGAAAGCAATGTATTCAGAGCCAAGACACCAGGGATCTGCTCCCAGCTTGTCCCTGACCTGTGCCAGGAGCTCACCTGAATCATGCCACTGTTTTCCACCCCTTCTTCAGCTGGAAGTAGAAATAATTTGCCCATATAGGAATGTAGTGGGTCTGTGATCTATATCCCTGACCATCTAAAAAAGCTTCCTTGTATCATCAAGCTTTAATGTTTCCTTTTCATTGAGTTTATCCTGGAAAATAATGCTTTTTTCCTGCCTGTGTCCTGTATTTCTTAATATGCCTTTTATTTTTCTTCTGCTATTATTTGTTTCTTTAGTTATGCATCTTTCGAAGGCTTGTCTTTATCCTGCATCCATTTAAAGATGCTGAAAGTTTTTACTTCAAAGTAGCCCTACAGTGCTTGCTCTGAACATTCATGGGCCTGTCCATGAGGGCTTGGAAAGGAAGCTGCACGTGAATAACAAAAAGCAAGCTGAGCAATATTCCAGTGGATGAGGTTTCAGCCCTCAAATCATCTAAGAGAGAAGGTAAATAGACTGGTATTTTCTATTAGCTCTTATCATCATCTCTGTTTCTTTTCCAAATCTTACTTGAAGGCAGTTTTGATGTAATTAAAGCTTAAGGGCCAAAGCGTTAGTTTCATTTTCAGTGCAAACGTGGCGCTAACCCTTTCTCTCCCATATGTCTCTGGTTATTCTGTTCCATGGCTCCTCCGTTCACAGAGCATGACAAAGACGCAAATTAAACCTCCTACTCTGCAAATGGCACAGCTTAACATTATTAGCCTGCAGAAAGAGAATTTGCTGGGTCACTTGGAGCTGGCTACCAATGCATCTGTCATGCCAGCCACGTCGGGAAGCGAGTCCATATGGTGAGACAGCCAGCTTCTGACTTCTGCTGGCTTCAGCTTCTAAGGACTTGGCATCTTTTATTAGATGGCTTGGAAATGTGCTGGCTTCTGCCTTTCTGTGACACAGTAGGGTTGGGGCTCCTGTATTTGCATCACCAAGGGAATGCACTGGGGACACCATGTGTAGACACAAGGATCTCCTGCCAAGGGTCCTTGCAGGAATAGAGCACTAGAACGGGACCTCCTGCTGCTATTGCTGTCACTTCTGGCCTCTTATTTTTGTGAGCAACCAAGCAACTGGGGGTTTTGTTTGCAAGGATATTGGAACATCTGCGCTATGGAGAAGGACTTTCTCACTCCTCTGTTATTTACAAACAACATAAACCCCAGTCCCCAGTCTTGCCATGTTTATGCATTCCAGTGTTTCCTGGATGTACTTTCAATGCATTTCTGCCATTGACACACTGTAATGCTGACTGCCTCGGCAGCATCCCAAGCGCAGCAATCCCTGCACATGGCGAGGGCTCACATCTGGCAACCGGGCATGAACGCCTGCCCTGGATTAGGGTCTCGATAACCGCGCATCGCAGCGGGACGGTCACGATTTAGTCGAAACTTGCAAAGCCCAGCTGTTATTTTTTGTTTGCATGAGAACAAAGGAAAGCATTTATGCCATTTCCCAAGAAGCCGGGTTTCTGAGAAGCGCCCGAGGACTCTCTTTTCCCCTTAAAACAAAGGAACCCGCTTTACCCCCGCGCTCTTTCCCGACCCCGGCTTCACTGCCCCACGCCACAGGCCGTCGCAACCACGCTCCGCACCCCTCCTCGACGCTCTCAACCCAGCAGAGCCCGAGGGGAAGGAGCATCCCCGGCCCCGCTACCCGCCTCCCGAGGTAAGGAGGGGGGAAGCGGTCGGTGGTGGCGGCGGCGGGGCGGGCCGGGGGAGGAGTTAGTCTGCGCGGAGGAAGAGCCGGGCACCCCGCGGCGGCGGCAGCGCCGGGCGGGCGGTTGGGCGGGCAGGTGAGGGCGGCGGGCCGTGGGCGCAGCGCCCCGCTTATTGTTACAACTTTTCGGGGTGGGGTCTTTTTGTTGTTGCTCTGTGCGCACTGCCCCTCTCTCACCCGCGTATTTATTGTTTTTCGGACGAGACGTGCTTTCTCCCCTTCCTCCCGCCTCTCCCCCGGGAGCCGTCGGCGCGGAGCGGGGAGGGGAGGCGCGGCAGCCGCCTCGCTGTGGGGGCGATGCCCCCGCCTGCCTTGGCGCCTCCCCGTGCCGGCCCCGCCGCCTTCCCTTTGTGCCACCGGGCCCGGCGCGACGCCTGCCCCGGGAGCCGGCGCCCCGCGGCCCCCCGCGGCGGGAGGTAAGGGAGGCTGCCGCCCTGCGCCCTGGCAGCCATGCGGACCCTGCTACCGCAGCTCGCCTCCCTCCTCCTGCTCGGTAAGTGGCGGACGGCGGAGGGGGAGGGATGGGACGGGACAGGGGGTCCTCCGTGTGGGGCGGGTGTCTCACCTCGCAGGGCTTCCGGGGGGGGTCACCGCTGCCGAAAATACCCAACGCCTTTCCCCGGGAGTTGTCACTGTCCGCGCCGTTCCTGCAGTCGGAGGGAGGAGGGGGGATGAATAAATAAATATATATAAATATATAAATAAAATAAGTCGGTGTTTCCGCTCCACCTGCGATACCCCGGTAATCATCTCCCGCTGAGCCCCGGGGAACGGTGCGGCGTCCGGCCGGAGCGGGCGGCCGGGCCGTGGGAGCGTCGGGGCCGAACAGGGCAGGGCACGGCACCTCCAGCGCTCCGGGCTCCAACATCACCTTAGGACACCGAGCAGCCGCCGGGGCTGCTCCGTGAGAGGTTCAGGAACCGGCGGCTCGGAAGGGCACGATAAGGGTAGGGAATCCCGGGTAGGTCTTGAGCTTGCACAGTGAAGGCAGAGGAAGTGCCTGGAGGGTAAGGCAGGCTGCGGAAACAAAGTCCTCGGCTCTCGAAGAGTCGTGTAAATGCCGAGGGAAGGCAGTCCCTGCTGTCGTAAAATGCAGTTTGATTGCTTTGTACTGTCTCGCCGAACTCCTTCTGCAGTCTCTTCTCTTTCTGCCTGCGTTTTGTACCCTGTGAAGCGTTGAACGTGTGTCTTTGTCCCATCCCATAAGTACCTGCCCGCGGGTGACTGTAGGCAGTTCTGTAAAGTACTCTGGGAGGGACCCCACTGCTGGGTAAGAGGTGCTTGTAGCAGTGCAAGATCCCTTCCTACAGATTTGGGCAAAGCAGAATACAAGGCAATTGAAACGCCTCTTGCATCTCTTGCGGCAGCCCATGTGTCTGGTTTAGTATTGAGGAGTCAACAGGAACGTTTGTGGTAAATACAGTACAGCACTGTCACACTGCTTTCTGCCTGTGTATGTACAGAACAGCTTCAGAGTTGGTTTGATTTGCCTTTTCATTGGTAAGATTTTCTGCTGGCATTAATGCTATTGAGGGAAGAAGCAGCAAGGCTGCTGTTGTACTGTCTTGAGAATTGTCACATACCTGCTCTGCCAATTTGGAAACAACATCTTCACTTGAATTGCATCTTGCTTCCATGTCTCTAATTTGCGTGTGTGGTTTTTCATGCTGTCTGTCTTTAGGAAGAGAGAGATGACTCTTTGAAATGGTTTTGGAGAAGGTTCAAAGTTCACTTACCCAGTAGCTTTCTTCCTTGGCTTCCCTGAAAAAAGCCATCTGAAAGCTAAGTTTATCCAGGGTGATTTAGCTCCATGAGTGCAAGTGGTCTGTTGTAGCCCACAAGATGGGTGTAGACGAATGGGAGCTGCTTGCTGCCTTGGGTTTGTGTGTTCAATCTCTCCTGTTGAAGAACAATTATATCGTTGTGGATTAAGTCTTCCTAATATGGAACGAGTGAGTGAGTGGCTGGTTTCCTGCAGGCTGCTCTGAAGCTGATGCAGCAGCATAGCAGCAGAGGGCATCCATCGTCCTGCCGAAGGCTTCCCGCGGCAGTACAGAAGTGGGACTCTCCAGGCCTGGGCTGGTCATCCTGTATCTGTGCTAATGCCACTGCCTGACCAGCTGCCAAGGCTACCCCAACTCGCTGTGTGCAGGAGCTGACTTTCTGGGTTTGACCTAAAGCTGACTCTGGTGTGCCTTTGCCCTCCCCGGGTTGGGGGTGAGCTGTGAGGTGTCTTCTGTCACTTGAAGAATTGGTCCCTAAATCCCATGGACATTTCTAGTTCATAAAAGCATTGTGCTGGCCTCCTTGTGTTAAACATGGGGTTGTTGTTAATGATAGGAAGCATACCATGTGCATGCTCAGAGTTAGTTTTCCTATGGTATTTTTCACCTGGGTTTCTTGAGACAGTTGATCTGCATTTGCCCAGCTGCTGGTTTTAACAAAACTAGGGCTGTGTGACTGCGCCTCAAAACCTCAAGGTGCACAGAAGTGCTTTAGGTTGCTGTTTGTAAAACTGAGACATCATTTGACTTGATGGGGAAGAGGCTGGAGTAAAAGGCCTTATTTTGTAATATAAATTGCTGACTGGCTAGAAAAGGACTGTTGCTTTCCAAACAAGTAACGTTAGTGGTAGAATATACTCAACTATAGGTTGTGTATGCAGAAAAAGAAATACAACTCAATTTTTCCTTATACTTTTGCAAACTCATTAGAATCACTGAAAGAGGAATTGTGGTTGTGGAAAGAGCCAGTGGATGATTTAATATAACATATCATATCAGGTGTTAGCTAGCTACAAGAATCCAAGTAACTGCAAAACCAGGGCTTGAAAACACACATCTGGCATGTGGGTATAACATTTGTAGATCTCTGCTGGCTTTTCCCCTCTTGCTGCAGTGTTTGTTACAGGGTTCTTTAAACAAGTGGCACTTCATCACAGCAAGTACAAAATGGGAGAACAGAGCAAGTGCTGTAAATAATCCTTATACAGCGATGAGACCGTTAATACTTGTGCCAGCCAGTGCTAATCCTATGTGTAGTTTCAAGATTTACCTTCTTTCTTTTGCAAGGATGCAAAGTATGATACTCCTCATATTTATAGTGTAATACATAGGAAACACAATAGGCTTCTGGGGAATGCTGAATTCATTCATGTCAGTGACTGGTTTATGAATAGTTCTGCTTTTGAGTCTCCTGCAGTCTCCAGTATACCACCTGTGAATGCAATTTATAGCTCTTTGTGTTCAAACATTGCATATGTATATATGTACATAGACTCATTACCCTCTTCCTCTCTCTGTGCGTAGTAATTGGTGATTTATTTGTGATTCCTACAGGGGGGTAGAGCCTGCGTAAGGTCTTGAAACTGTGGCTCATTTGTAAATGGTGTGTTGGAGTGAAATAATGATACAGAAGTGACTCTTGAAGAAAGAAGGGAACATCTTGAAGGCCTTTCCCCTGGAGGGGAAGGGGTGCTGGCTGACAAGCTGCAGTGTGCAGTTGACTGCTGCTCAATTGTTTGACTGTCAGGTGTCAGCTGTCACACTTTCTTGCTCTTCTGCTGCCTCTGTGGTCACAGGGGTTGAGGGGGTCCATATGGGGCTGACACACAAGCCTAGGCGCACTAGAGCTGCGGGCTGCTTGGCTGGAGGGGTAAAGGCAAAGAGATTGACAGAGTGGGTGTTGCAGACCCAGTGGTTGGGCTTGTTTTTGTTTACCAAAGCTAGCAGCCCAGGAATGTTGCTGGTGCCTCATCTGCTCGTCCATGCATTGTTAGTAACAGTGGCCAAGATCGTGCTTTCTCCAGCTGCGTCTGCCCAAAGCCCTCTGCTGCAAGCTTTGTTTTGCAAGCCCATTGTGCTGTCCTCACCCTTGTGTTTGCTGCTTCGAGGTTGCTGTGCAGTGCCGGATGGACCTGGACTGATCCCAAAGGTGATGGGGTGGCCTGTGGCTCTGCTTCTTTTGGGGAATGTGTTGGGTGGAGTGGCCTTGGCTGCTGCCTCATATCTGCATGTGGTTCAGCTGACTTTCTGGGTTTTCTGAGTGCAGCTATTGGTGCTGGGCTGGCAGGCTCCACTCTTACACATCCCCAGATGTAATTGTTCATGGGGAGACTTGCTCTCTGCAGTCTTGGCCAGACTGCCTGACATCCTGAGGCTCCTGCAAATCCTGTTTATTTACACAGGAGGTTTTGGTTTATGCATATTGTCGTCTTCTAGTTGACCTTCCGTCAAGTTAGATGTCTTTATTAAAGCAGTTTTTATCGTAAATCGAATGTGTGCTTTGAACACTTTTACCAGGCCCATTATATAAAGTGAAAGGCAGAATAAACAGTGCTGCAGGCCACAGGGAGGGGGTGAAAGAAGGAGGGTCATAAGGAGAGCATTGCTTCTGTGTTGGGAGGCTTACTGAATTTTTTGGACTGGGAAACTGCTTTTTTGTTAAAACTTTAAAAGTTCTTCCTTTTGTCTCTCTTGGCTTCTTTCTCGCCCCTGCAAAATCAGTCATGGATTCAGCCATTGTCCTAAGGGTTATACAGTCTAGTATGAGCCAGAGGTATTTTAGTTGGTTTAACTTAGATGAATCAGTGCTGTAAGCTGAAAGAGTACTCCATATTGTCTGATTGTTAGTGATCTGCAGACCCTGCCCAGAAACTTACAGCTTTTCAAACAGAATTGTGATTTATTCTTGTTGCTAGGGTTCCACTTCTTATGAATTGGCTTGTCTGCTGATATCAAGGACATTTAGGCCTTCCAGCTAGTGTCTGGAAAACTGCAGTATTGAGATTTGCCTCTGGCTTTCAAGTTGCTAAGTATTCCTCAGTGATAACCCACTAAATTGGTTTTGACTCCATTTTTATATTGGTGTCTCTTTCCTAGTCATATAAAATCCTCTTAAGGAATAGTTCTCTGGTTAAATGTTAGGAAACATTTAGCATCTGTTTCTTATCAACTATGGAGAGGCTAAAATGGAGCCTTTCCTGACAAAGTAGGGTTTGATCAAATTGCAAGGCAGAGAAATTGGGTCTGCAGCTGCCTTCAGTGAGTGTAGGATGTCTGTGTGCATATATGAGCTCTAACATGTTGCACACCCTGTGTCCATCAGCATGCTAAGAACATGCTTCCAGTAATGTATGTTAGTTAGCTTTTTGTCATTAGGAGATATAATTAAGAAGTGGCAATGAGACAAGAGGAAATCTTGCCTTTTTAGCTGCTGCTCTTCAATACTATTCAGTAAATAATTGAACATGAGCAAAAAACCAAGACTATCTCAGCTACGTTTTGGGAAGCTTTTCTTGAAAAGGGAGAGGCTTTGACACTCAGGACTTGCCCTGTTGCTGCACAAACACTAAAAAGCAGAGCAGCTTCTGAAAGGACTTGTCTCAGTCTAGTTCCTACCTGGCATGGGGAGCCAAGGGTGCAGGCCAGGGTGCTCATGTGAGGAACATCTTGGAGGGACTTGCTTGGTTTGAAAACTAACTTGTCAAAACCAGAAAATACATAGAGGGATTGTGGGGCACCCATCTGACTTGAAGGTAGTTCTGTTTTTCACATGGCCCTGCAGATGTTTATGGGTGCCCAAGGGAAGGGGGGCTGCTGTGGAGGCAGGTGAACTAATGTGGAGGGCACAGTGAATTAATTTGGCTGGGTTTCCCTGGATTGCTGTTCATGCAACGGGGCCTCAGTACCATGGGTCCCGGGTGTGTGACTGGTTGCTCAGCACTGCCAAACAAGTGACATGAGTCCAGTGTTTGACTGCAGCCACTCTCTAACCTGCTACTGGCTCCTGACAGAGGCTGCCTCCTCTGCCCTGCATAGTGTTCAGTCTGCAGCTTCTGGCTGAAGCCACTGCTTGCACCCTCCTGTGGCTCCTTCTGTCTGATTTTACCACTGCTGGTGGTTCTTTAGTTGTTCCAGGTCTGTTTCCCGCTCTTGCTGGGTGCTGTGAAGTGGGGAAAAGATGAGCCAAGGGAAAGTGCTAGGAGGAGAAGGAAGATGAAATTAACTGGTGAGAAAGATAGATGAGAACAGGCTCAGCAGGATGGATCTTACCAAATGGTGGGCCTTCCACAACACTCGTAGCTTTTAAAGCATCAAAGACTCACAGGCACGGAAGAAACAGAGGATCATCTGTATTTGTTGTCTTGTTCCTGAGCGGTGTACTTGCCACCCTCTTGGCCGACTTCTTTCCTACCCAAGGTATTGATTCCATTTGGAACTCAAAAAAAAAATCTAGTGCTTCTCCTGGCTTTTTTGATCTTGACAGCTGTAAGCCGTTGCCAGCCAGGAAGGGCTGAGGCTGCTGCTGAAGTGCGGGAGAGATACCTGTGCAGTTTATGGCCTCAAAGCTGGCCCTATTGGAATAGCAGAAATGATCGGTATCCAGAGCGTATGCCACTGGACAGCTGCACAGCCATTAGCACTGCTGAGCGTTACACTAATACTGGTTGTTTGGTTTGGGATTCTGGGTTTGGTTTTTCTGGCCCTTGCAAAACAGCTCATCAGGGTCTGACGTGATCGGAGGTGATTTCAACTGCTAGGTTTTGTTTTGCCCTAACTAGTGGCAGAAGTCCGGAATCAGTGTCATTTGCTTGGTGTTCCCTACTCCACACACAAAAGCAAATAGCTTTGCTCTAACGCAAATGCATTCCCTTCTGGAGTTGTCATGATTACAGGGAGAAGAGCAGGCAATGGGTGGTGCATCTGGGTTTTTTTGGGATTATTTTGTTTGCTTTCCTGATGGTCATTTTTCCCCTCCTGCTGCATCCCTGATCTGTCTCCTTGAGGCACATTTCCACTTCTATAGCTTTTGGGCCTTGTGTGGAAGTTGATAAGCTTGTTAAAGGGAGCTGAGAGCACAGGGTGAGGTAGATATGTTTTTCTATGGACCCTATTGCTAAATATGTGTTCTGTGTTTGAGGGGAGCTCAGCACTGACCCACACTGCTGTGTGAAATGGATGGTTTTGGAAGCTTTTAGAGAAGTGGAGGCTTGAAGAAAGCCCAAAAAAAGCAAAAGAGTTTTTGTTTGCCTCTCAGGGCAAGAAGGGCTCTGATCCCTCATTACAGCATGGGTATCAAGGTTTGGCTGCTTAGATAAATTGCGATTTTTGACTTCTTGGAAGAATCTTTTGTCTCCATTCAGCATCATCACCAGGGGTGTAGGAACCTGCCTAGGTTCCTCCAAATCTCTCTGAAAGCACAGCTGGACCTTGAATAAGAGCCACAGAAGGTGGCAGGTACTTGTTGCCAGAAGTCGTCCAGAGGCTCTGGACTCCAGAAGACTGTACTGCTGGAATCTGGCATTTATTAACTCAAGTTACCCAGTACCTAGAATCTCGCCAAAGGACTGTGGCTGGCTGCCAGGCTGAAATTACCAACCTGGGTGTCAAGCCTTGTTGGTTCCTTCTTGCTGACTTAAAATAGGAGCTCCCAACAAGCATGTGTGCCAGCCCTTCTTCTAGTCATGATTCTTCTTATAGCTTTGTAAAGTGTTCAAGGTAATTATAGTACTTACTAATATTTATTCCTTTCTAAGCAATTATCTGAATGCATTTATCTCCAGTGTGCTTTCAAAGTGCTCTGCCCCCTCTCACTGTATCATTTTATCTCGCTGGCTGAGTGCTTTCTGCTCTCTCCCTTCTCAATCACAGAAAGTCTCAGGGCGAACATACCGGCTGCACATGTATTTGACAGTGCATGAAATATATTACTGTTTGGGGGCGGAGGGCAGATACAGAAATCCTAGGCAAAACTAGAGCTCCTTCCGTAGAATCTACTCCATTTAGCAAAAAGCCACAGTCTCACTATTTACTCCTTTTGTTTTCCTTGGTCCTCAGCTTCTTCCACCTCCTGAATACTCTGTCAAACTTTGCTTTTCCTCTCCTGGAGATTCCTGTATCCCGTGTTCCTGTTCTGCTGTCTAATCCCGTTACAGAGGAGGGGTGTTTGCTCCATCTTGCAGGGGATGATTGCTTGACTGTCCTGCCAGGTACTGAGGCGCTTTGCGATGAAGAGCATGGATACCAAGAGAAACTGGGCTGGCACTGTGCCATCTCCCGGCTTTCTGCTGACTGCCTGTGGCCTGCAGACAGTATCTTAAGAGCTCCTGCTGAAGGGTTTGACCTTTATGCCTGCAGCGTTATCTGGCGCGTACAGCAGGAGTCACAGCATGCAAATTCCAGCGCTTTCTTCTCACTGGTGATATAATTGTAGGCAAGTTGCTCTGTTTCTGCTCTCATCTTCTTGAAGTAGAGAGGGCTGTTTAAAAGGTGTCATGGGTGGTTTGTTTGTTGGAGAAGTGCAGTGTTACGGCTGAGGTTTTGCCTGTTGCCATTAAGCAAGCGGGCTGCTTTTTTCTCACACATGTTGTGCATAGCGTGGAAGAGATTGTTATGCCCTGATTGATTTCACTCTTGGTGTTAGGAAAGGAAGAAAATTGATTTTGTACTTTGTGCTCTGTGGTGTTACTTACCTGCACAAGCTCTCACTTATCCTGCATGAATGGGGCCAGCTGCTCCTTGCCACCCTATTGCATTTGTGAGGCATAACCCACGTGAATGTGATTTGGAGCTGCTGTGATTCGTTCCAGCCAGCAGTGTTACAGCAGCACAGTTAATCTATGGGTCACTGGCATGTAAGGAGCTGTTACATTTAATCAGTCCCATGCCATGAGCTAGCTGGCAGTTAAATCTAATCCAGAGTGTGTAGCTTGCCAAATGCTTTAAGTCACCAAGCACTTGCTCCTTTCTGCTGTAAATAAGGCAAACTTGAACAAGATCAGCTTCAGGTGTCCTGCCTGTGAGTGGGGATCAGAGATCAGCTTTGGGTGCCTGTGCTGCAGAGGGTTAGAGATTGTCCAGAGTCTGCATTCTTGCATGTGTTTAAGTCTTGCCTGAGATGCCTAGTCTTGTTTTGTTTTTTCCTTGCTTGTGCTGCTTTTACACCCCATCCGCTCCTCTTGAATTTTCCACTTGTACCTGCAGCATCCCTCTGCAGCTGCAGGTTAACCCCTTTCCCTTCTGTAGCAAGAGCTCTCCAATGATGTGCTTGAAATCAAGTACACCTCCTGCTGCTGCTGCTGCTGAAGGTGGGAGAGGTGAGGCTAAAATCTTGCAGCTTCCTCTGCCTTTGTGGGGCAGGTCACGGCCCTGTTTAAATGGAATAACTTTGCAAAAGTAGAGGATGAAGACTGCCAGTTGCTATGCATGCAGGTTTGCCCTTGGTTTGCTTTGGCTTGGGCGCTCCCAGAGAGCTTGGCAGAGGACCTTTGCTGCCCTGCAGCCACCATGTGAAGAAAGGACAGTGCTTACCGCAGCAGTTACTTGGATACTGCAGATATTTAAAGCTGATATTTACTGCAGCAGCCTGGCCCTGGTGCTCAGGCTGCCTTTCTTTTTTTTTTTCAGTCTTTGCAGGTTAGAAGGTGGCAGCAAATGCGTGGTTGGTTTTTTAACTGGCAGAGGTGGTAAGGCCATCTGAGACAGCCCTGAGGTGTTGGAGTAGCATAGGGTGGGCAAGGAGTTAGTTTTGGAGACGTCTGTCATCTCTTCTCAGAGGGTTGCCCATGCTGGGGTAGTGCCTCCCTACTTCTGGCTCTCATCTGGATCACAAACCTGTGTAGTTTAGTCTGTCCCTGTCTTCTGGCTGGCTTGTTTTGGGGAAAGATGTAGGGTGAGAGGAGAGAGCATGAAGGAAGATTTACTATGTATCAAACACCTAATAGGTGCTCTAGCAGATCCACTGGGATGCGTTACTAAAAGCATCCTAATGATCTCAAGGTAATGGGTTTGAGCCTTGGAAACCTGCTTGCTGGGAAGGGCAGCCCAGGGCTTTATGCTCAGCTCCTGGAGGAGAAGGGCTCTGTTCCGGGCAGGGATTGAAGCAGGAGTTGGCTTTTTGGGGTGCCGGCAGGTACTCATCCCTGTGTGCGAAGGAGCTGGAGCCATGCAAAGGGTTTTGGCATGGCAAAGGAATGACTTGGAAGGCTTGGCCAAGCACCAGCTACTGCTGTTACCTCGGAAATGTAGATTACCAGCAATGGCAGCTGTGTGGAGGCCAGCTAGGTCCCTGAAGAAATGTAATCTGAGGAGAGGGTAATTTTCTTCACGGAGACATCTGGGTGTTGGTGGAAGAGAGGGAGATGCACAGAGGAATGTGGTAGTAGCTGAGGCCAGCAGCCTGGCCACTGGCAGCACATGTGGGAGAAGTGCTATGGGTTGTGGCTCCCATCCCAGCTGCAGGAGCAGGACTCGGCTCTGCTGCTCCCATTTCTTCTCAGCACTGCTGTTCCTGAGGTAGCAATATCTGTCTTCCTCCTCTGGGAGCTGGGGGTGGCCTGGAAAAGAGGTGGGCTGTTTCTCAGATGAAAAATGATGGGAGCAAGGGTTGGGTGAGAAGGGGGGTCCATTGGGTGTGGAAGTTGCCAGTGGAGCCATGGAGAACCCTGAGGTAGGTGGGGGTGATGAGGAAGGGTAAAAAATGAGGAAAGAGACAAAAGAAATGCATATACGTGATCCTGAAAGTGCTGCGTTAGAGGTTCTCTGTCGTTACTGGGGTGATCAGCATCAGTTTCTAAATCTTCCTCCATATGTGGATGTGAGTCTTGAGTGTGGATAGGGTGAAGCGAGGCTTCTGGGGAAGTGTGCTAGCGAGAGGCCAAAAATAAATGATCAAAAACAAGAATTGAAAAATTAACAAAACTAAACGGATGTATACAGCTCTAAGAAAAGGGTGTCGTAGTTGAAAGCATATTTTTGAAAATCCATTTGCTTAGTCATCTTACAGATAACTTAGCTATTTTTACCTTCTTTGCTCTGATGACACTTTGCTGTCTATAATGGGTTTAGCATCTACATTCTTTTCTAGTGTACAGGAGAAACGTATCTGCTAATTTTGAGTTGGCATTGTAGAACTGCTGTACCTCTTGGCTGTGAAATAATTAAAATACTGTTCTTAAAACTGTTTGAAAGGAGTATAGCTGGCATTACTTCTCCTTCTAGCCTTTTTTTTGAGCCCTTCTCCCATGTCTGCAAGCAAATTTGAATAGAGAATATATTCCCTTGCCTTTTCAAATGTAATGAGTGTGCCCTCAACTCCCGCAAACAGAATGGTAGTGATGTTTGGGTTCAGCACAGTAATCTATGGGGAAATGAATGCAAGAGCGAGAGCATTTGCAGATTTATATCTCTTTGTGCTTGCAGGGGCTGTGGCATTGCTAGCAGGTTGCTCAGAAATGGTGGCTTAGATTACCTCTCTCGTAGGCAGCAAGATTTACATCTCGGCATTTGTATTTGATCTGCAAGTAGTGATGAGAGCTGTATACTTGAATTCAGATTTTCTGAGTAGCAGTCTGCAGTCATTAGGGCAGTGCTTAGACCCTGAAGGCTTTCTTCATGTTTTCATCCTGTTTCAGTGGCTGTGTCTCTTGTTACCTTGTTCCTGAATGTTTTCTCTTGTAAGAGGAGACTGTTTGTTGCAGTTGTTAAACCTCAAATGTCTTGAATCTCCCTTAGGGAAGAGGAGGAACAGTTCCTGAGGTTTCTGTGTAAGTGGAGTATAGAAACACCTACGTATCTTTCCCAAGTATACAGCCAGGAGCTATTACTGGTGCTGTCCTAACCGGCTGATGTATTCTGGTTGGTTCAGCCTCTGTTTCCTCCCCCTTGCTCACTTGCTGTATTTAGTAAGGGAGTTTAGTAAGGGAGCTGGTGTTTCTGTTTTCTTGGGCATGTAATGGTATGGGATGCCTCTGGTTGCTTTTGTCAGAGCAGTGTAGCTAGGAGCTGTCAAAGGAAATTGTGGGTGTTTGGTCTCCTGGCTGGGTATAACCATGCAGATTTTAGTGAAATGGGCATTGAATAAACACTGGGTAAATCTCCTGGGCTGAGCACTGTCTGGAAGCCGGGGCTGGGAGCTGTGCTTGTTTTTGACAGGATTTAAAATATTTCGATGTGAAGAGTTTTTTGTACCCTGTGTTTGGTTCCTATTGATTCAGTGATTTATAGTGTTCTTTCTTATGCTGTCTTTAAAGCCAGCCAGTCTTAGGAAAGGATTATCTGAGTAGAATTCTCTCTGATGTATTGCCATCAGAGTTGCTTCTTTCCTTCTCTTTTGCGGTGCTGGTGTGACCCATTGCCATATAAAGTGCTGGGATCAACCCCTGGGCTTGCTCCTCTGCTCAAGAGCCCCTTGGTCCTGCCTCAGGAGACAGGTTGGGCCCTGCTCAAGTGCCGTGGAGACAGCTGTGGTAGGCTTGGGGACACCTCCCCTGCCTAGGATGGCCTTGGCTTTGGGTGCTGGGGGTGACTTCTCTGTGCTCTGGGGCATGTACCAGGAGCAACCATGCACCAGCAGTGCCCTGGTGTTGCCTTGTGAGCCTGTGCAGGGCATTTAATTTTGCTTCCCTGTCTGGAGGTGGTATTTCATAGCTGCTGTGGGTAGGTACTCACCAAGCC
Source organism: Psittacus erithacus (assembly GCA_009867235.2). Lineage (NCBI taxonomy): Eukaryota > Metazoa > Chordata > Aves > Psittaciformes > Psittacidae > Psittacus > Psittacus erithacus. The sequence goes on from WYDI02030705.1 coordinate 83,595, forward strand.
ATGCTTGTGCGTGCTTAAATGCAGTCTGTGTCAACCCTCACATGGAGTCTGATGCAGTAAACTGAGGAGGGGGAATGGCATCAGCAGCTCCTTTAGGCTTGCTCTTCCTCGCCCTCGCTCTCTTCCTCCCTTCTCCCTGTCTTTTGTGTCTTCCAGCTCTGTCAGTCTCCAACAGTTCCAGACCTGCGTGTGTGGTGTCATTGCTGTATCTGTTCAGCTTGCATCAGTCAATCGCTGTTAAGGCTTATAATCAGTCTAAGAATCTCTGGAGTGCAGCTATTTACAGAAAAAAAAGCTCCACCCTTCCAGACTTGCATCAAACAAGAGTTTTATTCTCATTAATTGAATTCCTCTAGAGTCTGATAACTTGGGCATGCTGAAATCAGATAAATAAAAAGCCTCCCTCCCTGGCAGCTATGTAAGCCTTTCCTTAACTCCCTAATCAGAGGGGACTAGGCTCTGCTAAGTAAGTAGCTGAAGATCAAAACTGCTGCACTGGGGAATGTATGCAGGAGGACACTCAATGTGGTGTATCGGCTGAGAAAGGCTTTACCTCCACCTCTTCCTGCTTCCTTTTCGCAGTTGATTGGGGAAGATTTTTTGTTTAGTGACAAATGCTGTTTAGTCACCCTCAGACACATAATCTCTGTCTAGAAACTGGGACTCTGCTTTCTTTCAGACCTTCTGGTAAACCTGCAGCCCTACAAAGGGGCAAATCTGCTCTTGCTGAAGTCAGGCTGTATCGCCTTTGGAGCATCTCTTGGGCCATGCTGCCCCATCTCATCACATGGGTGCTGAGACGTGTTCCTCTGGGAGACAGGAGAGCATTTGGATTTATGCCCAAGGTGCGGTGTTGCTGAACTGATACTGTAATCCTGAAAAAATCCAGCTTGCAGCTTCTCCCAGACTCCATAATCAAGTGAGACTGCGGTCATTAAGGTCATGTCCCCTTCTCCATTGCATCTGTAGTTCTTGTCTTGGTGCCAACAGCTGGGGCCCCTCTCATTCGGCAAGTGCTGTTGGTTAGTCCAGGATCCTTCCTTCCTGTGCCTAGATCACACATGCCATAGGGAGGTACCTTGCTTGCCAGCCAGGCTTTTGCTTATCTTTGTTTTCAGCAACACCACTTTCCCCCTTCAGGGTCTTTCTGCTCTCTCCCCAACCCTGCCATCCCTGTCGCCAGCTTTCTTCTTGCACACTAGACTTGGATTTCCCCTCACCCCTCTCCTTCTGTCAATAATTGTGTCCCATATCTATTTACACCTCTGATACAGTGGCATCTGCCCGCACCCCTCGGGACACTTTTTCCACCATCTCTCCTGTGTCGGGGCCCCACCATCTGCTGCCTCTGCTCTGCTGTCATGCAATGGCTTGAAGCCGGCATGAGTCCCCTGGCTGCACCGACCTCCCTGTCTCTGAGAGCGCTCCGCTCCTTCCCTCTGCTTTGTCCTCATAAACACTTTAGCTTCTCCTGCCCTCTTAAATGTCACTAATGGTACTGGTATCCCCTAGCATGGATAGCCCCTTCTCCACCATCAGATTTGCTCCTTAAACCTTACTGACTTTACAGAGGACTGGCATGCAAGTAAGAGCTTGCCTTTCTTTACCTGGGGATTTGCTCTGTACTCCTCTTTTTCTCCATGCTTTTCACAAGGGTGGATTTTCTAACCCCTTTACTTGCTTTAAGAGTCCCAGCTCATTTTCCCTTGCCTCTGTCATTTGCTTTGCTATGTGTAGCCTCTCTGCCTCAGTGCAAAGCTGCTTTATTCCCTCCTCCTTCAACAGCTGCTCTATCCTCTGCAAGCCCCATGGGATACCCTGTCTGGAGCTCTTGCCTCCCAGCTCTCTGCCAGTTTAGTCTGTCTCTGTGATGTATTTTGCAAAGGTTTTCTTAATAGCCCCCACTGCTCTACATCTCAGCTGTGATGCAGTGTTACCTTCCTTGACTTCAGAATCGCCCATGTGATAACCAGTTTTGGTCTCTTTCTCTAATGGTTTCCTGCAAGCCCTGTTGTCTTTGCCTTCTACCTCTCTGACAGAGCTTTTCCTACAACCTCATGAGTATACCCTGTCCAGCTTCAGAATTTTTCTGGTGGCTGTAAGGGGCCTATTCTGTGGTGCTGACTCTTTCTACAGTCCCCACCACTTGGTAATTTTATCCACTAATAAAAATTGGACGGGCCACTCTCTGCTGATGTTACAAGTGCATATTTCTGTTCAAATTAAAATGTTGACCTCTGTCTCTGATACTTACATGCATGTGCATGCACCTGAATCTCTCTGTGTAAGTAGTGTAAGCTGCAGCACTTCCTATCCATCTCTGCCTCTAAAATTTGTTAAGGTTTTTTAATGTCTGCTCGTTTCATTGAACTCTCAGATTAGTTCCTCCTCTTCTGCCCTGCCAAATGCAAGATGCTTGTCTTCCCTTTAAAAGCCCTTCTTAGCCTGTTGTACCTTGTCTTTTCTAGCACTTCTTCCCTCTGTGTGGTTTTCCGTTCCCAGCCTCTGCCTCTCACTGGGTTTCCTCAGGCTGGGTTCTCAGAGAAAGATGGCTTATCCCGTGGTGCTGCCTTATCTGTCACCCCTTCCTGGATAACCTGACAGCCCTTTGGCCAATTTCACACAAATTTGATGGGAGTAGGGAGCTTGGAGACTAACGAGTTCTTGCAAGTCTTGTGAAGAGTAGGAAGCTGAGTTGGGCAGGTGGCAGGGGACTGAGGGAGCCTGTTTTCTTCAAGTGCTCTAGCAGTGCCTCCAAATGACTGTGGCAGCTGTAGGAGAAGCTGCATCTGAAGCTTGCAGTCAAATTATTAGTCTCAGAGACAGCCTCATGCCTTCTTCCCGAAAGCATAGGAAGCTAGGCTTCATTAAGTCTCCTGCTCTTAGGGTTGTTTATTAAAAATGGTGGCTTGGAGCCTTTATTATTTTCATGTGTGTGACTGGGAGTAACCTGCAGCATTGCTTCACCTGATGCTTTGCCACAAGGCTTGTTTAAAAACCTGCCATCTATGTCTCCCAGCAGAAAGAGACTACAGCACTTCCTTACATGTTGCCTTGCTTTCTTCTGCTCCACAGCCTCTCTTGACCCATCTGTTGCCTGTCTGAAGGTGCTTTCATAGTACAGCTGAGCTGGTGGAATATCCCAGGTGCTAATAAGAAGGGTTGTTTGCCACTGTTCCTGAGCACCAAAGAAAAAAAGTCTTTGTACAGTCTTAGGGGGAACAACTCTTTCCTTGGGTCATTTTTCTTTCACCACGTATGGGAGTCAAACATGGGGAGAGGAAGTGTATGTGTTGCTGGGAATAAAGTGGATGGGGAAAGCAAGATTGCTTCTTTTTTTCCATGACAGCTGGTACATTAATCAGCCTAACTGCATTGTGAAATCACATTTCTAAACTGAATTTGCTGGGATGAAGGTGTTTCTGCTGCTGTTTTCACCGTAGTGGAGCTGGCGCAGTGAGGCTGCTCTGAGTAGGTGTTTTGTGCTAAGCTAAGGTAAGGCAGAGCTGATGGCAGCAGTGAATGCAATCCTGTTGGAGTGTCCTTCATGGAATTGCTGAGGTTGGAAGGAATCTCTGGAGGTCATCTGCTCCAAGCCCCCTGCTCAAGCAGGACTATCTAGAGCTTGTTGGTTAGGATCATATCCAGACCGCTTTTGAGTATTACCAAGGATGGAGACTCCATAACTTCTTTCGGCAACCTGTGTCAGCGCGCAGTGTTTTCTTGTGCTTTCCAGCTGGTCACTCCCTCCTCCTTACTCATTGGTAATAGTGTTAAGTTATGAATGTGCGTAAAGGGAATGAATGTATCTTTCTTCCTCCCAGACTGGAAACAGTAGTAACGTAATGCTTCTGCATCTTTTTGTTTTCCATTCCAAATACCAGAAAGCACCTGTCCTCCCATTTGAAATGGGAGCCTTGGTAATTTGGTGATAACTGCTGATAGCTTGACATGCTACAGAGACTAATAAATTACAGTGTAAGGAGACGAAGAGTTCTAACATCCTAATTAGCAATAAGAGGCAGCAGGTAGCTGAAGAATCAGCCTGGATCTGTCTCTCTTTTCAGGCTTGGTGTCTAATAAATCACAGAAGTTTTGAGAGGCAGTGTCTTGCTGGTGTTTCATGAACAGGGAATAAACCAGAAGAATTTGGGGGAGGGGGAATGGAAACTGTCTGCCCTTGAACAGCTATGCTTTGTATTCTTGCAACCCTTTATGGTGGAGTGGCAAACTGGTTTAGAGAAATGCATGCTTTTAGCCAATACAGTTGACTTTGGGGATAACTTAATTTGCTGTTTACCTGAAAGCTCTTTCTGCTGAAGAAGAGGTACAAGATGGCAGCTTTGCATTGCAAATTGGATGTTCTCTCATGCTAACGGCCATGGCTGAAGGGCACAAATGTTTCTTTCGAATGTCAGAAGGAAGCGGGAGAGATTGCTTGTGGCTGCATTAATTTCTAGATATTATACTTCATAACTCCTTGCAGTGCCATTTCTGCAGATCTGTGTGTTCAAAAGGAGGTGGGAGCAGGTACAGAGCCCATACTTAAGGGCACAGCTGGAGTGCTGGAGGGACGGTGTGCTTTGGGAGGTAGGGAGAGACGTGTCGCATGGCAGTTTGTCATCAGCCTGTCAAACCTGTCAATATCTAAGATTATTGTTAAGTGTCTCTCCTTAGAACGCAAATGAGTTGGGGATAAGCAATTCATATTTGAGATTGTTTGAGGGTACTGATTGAGAGGTTTGAAAAGGAGATGCTCTGGCCCAGCCCAGGACAAGCATGCAGGTAAAGGTCCCAGGGAAAGTCAGTGTGCTAAACTCCTAAATGTGATCCTTACTAAAGTAAGAGGGAACCTGGAGTCACTCAGAGCAAGGGGATGGGAAGGAAGCCAAATAAGCAACTTCCAGGAGTATGGAAAGATGGGCCAAAACACTGGAGTTTCTCTTGGAGGTGAAGGGAGTCATCTGTGTGTGCTCCCTCACTCCATTTGTTTCAGATGAAGAGAGCAAGAAGCTTTGCTTTTCTTAAGTGAAAACAAATTTTAGGGAAGGTAAGGAACCAGGCTCTTTGTAGATCAGAAGTATATTGAGAGACCTCCTTATAAAAAAAGAGGAAATTCCTTTAATGAAAGGCTGGGTAGTAAATGCTCTTTCCTTTTGGCAAGGATAAGGTAAAGGTAAGATTTGGGACTCTACACTCTTTCCTGGGAGAGTATTTCAAGCATCTGGGATGTCATAGGGTGAATTACAGCAATAACAGGAGCATTCAGTTGTTTAATATTGGGAGAGATTGCAGAGCATGCAGGAAAACGAAAAAAAGGACTTACATTAAAACATTATTGACTATGAAACAAAATGAAGCTTCTTACTGTCTGAGAGTGAGTGATCGGATAGGGAATAACGTTTGACAGTTCTGAGAGTGACCCTGTCTGTTGGACATGTAGGACCTAAAGACTAAAGAACGGTAATAAAAAGAAATACAGAGGCTGCAGGGCATAATGAACTATGTCAGAAATTTCCTGCCTAGCTTCATTGCTCGAACAATTTCATTTCCCCTGCTGCTGTTGATAGGCTGGGACCACATACCAGCTAAAGAGTTCAGTCATCTGAAATAAGTGTTGATGCTTTGGTACTACCATGACAATGCTGAATCCTTTAGAGATCTGGGAGCAGTATTACAGATGCCAGGATAAATGATGTGTCCTTATATGTATTTTAAGAGCTAAAAGAACAGAAATAAAAACATAGATAGAAATCTTGGGAGACTTTACTTTTTGTGCAGGTCTACACTAAATCTCACAGTGAGCACCTGTGGTTACAGCTTTGAAGCTCAGGGTGGGAAAGCAGTAATGAAGTCATCATTGCTTTTCATTGGGAAAGATGTAAGTAGGCATTGCCTTGGGCATTCCAGCAGGCCACTGTAAATGCTGCTGTGTATTGTGCTTACCCATACCTGGAACTGGCAGTAGTGATATAAGTCACTAGGGTGTGTGTTCAGAGGGCTGTGGAAAAAGAGAAACTCCTGAGGATAAGACAGGGAGCAGCATGAGTTAGAAGTAGTGTGTGGGCAAACCAACGCTTCCTACCTGCACATTCCCAGTATAAGTATAATCTGCCAAGGAGCTTCTGCTTGCGTATTTTGCGTATTTAGTAAGAGTAATGATGGTATGGTATGTGAAGAACATACTGACCTGAGAATTGAAAAAGGGCTGGGAAGGTTCTGTTCTGACCTTGGAGGAAGACAAATAGTTGATTAAAGAGATTCGCAGGATGGGCTCTACCTTAAGTGCAGAAAAGAGCCTATAGTACTACTGGAACTCTCTGCTGTTCTGTGGGGTTAGTCTGTTTAGGGAGTGCAAAGATTGCAGATTATAAGGGACCTTTTTCTCAGCAGCTTTGCAGGAAAGTAGTCAAACTATAAGAAGCAGTAGGTGTGATGCACAAAGACAGTCATTTGCCATTACCAATCTGAACCAGCACTGCAGTCAGCTCAGTCTTTCCTTCATACATTAGCATATATTGTTATTCACCTTTTACATCAGGTACACCTTGATCCACCAGCTCCTTAAAAGCCTGTGTGAAGTAAAGAGGCTGAGCATCATGAGATTCCCAGCTCAGGGAGCTGTGTGCAGCTGCCCTGGCATCCTCCTTTCTTTTGTTAATAAGGCTGTCTTTTTTGACCACAGGAGTGGCTGGCTGGCTTCTGGACACTTGCGTCTGTGACTTTTCAAAGTAAAGCTATACTAGATTAAAAAGAAGTTTCAGACGTTAGTGCAGCCAGGTAACTTTAAATTTACTTTCTGATGGGATGGTTGAGAATGGTAGAACTGTAAAAGCAGGGAGATCTTGTGTTGTGCATCCTCTGGGGCAGGTTCATTTCCTTATTCAGGAATATCACAAGAGTGCGATACTCCTGAAGGAGGTAAATGGCCATCAGAGGGAACTGTAGTGTGAGGGGCGTGAGTCTCACAAAGCAGTCTCTGTGATGCCTCATGTTCCTTGCTTCTGGAAAGTTAAAAATACACCTAGCCCCCATGTCAAACCTGAGTCTTTGCTGTTCAAGTCCAAGCCTGTTATTTCTTGTCTTCTCAGTGTCCAGCATAGATAATGAATTACAACTTATTCCTTCCAGCATTTTTAGAAGTTTAAAGGTGGTGGTAATAGAGATGATTTGTGGCTCAAGAATATGCCATTTTAAGGCAATGTTAAAACTGGCATATGTAACATGCCTAATTGTAGATACAGAGAAGAAGCAGTTAGAGGAATGTGACATCCATATAGTATGAGGTTTGCTTAAAAAAAAATCACAAGGGCAGATCACACTTAACGCTGTGCAGCTGTAGAATACCAATGCCATACTGGGGAAAGTAGGGAAGTCGTCTGTCAATATAAAGACCAGATCTGAGAAGAACCCAAGGATGAAAAATGGCTCTGATCTTGGCAAGGGGTTTGAATGTCTGACTGGATGCATAATTATAGCAGAGGTACAAGACCTCTGTTGCAGTCAGAACTTGGGAAGTTAGTCACAGGCCACAACAGTCTGTGGTGATTAAAAGAAATGTCATCTCTTTCATATTTATTGAAAACATTTTCCTTAAAAGACAGTAAACATCTGCTGTGGAAGTGAGCGGCTGTGTGACAGAGCAGCTAAGAGAGATGAGTGAAGGCAGTTGTGTTGGAAGAACAAAGAGCTTCACTGGCGGCTCCTGTCTCGTTTGCCCATGCTTTGATATTTCCCTGCTGATTGTGGTATTTCCATACCAATTATTATATAAATTGTTCCTGGCTGACCTCTCTACTTAGCCATCCTTAGTTGGCTCAGCGGTGGGAGGAATTTGAATGAGGAATGAATAGCTTTTTGAGTCGTTCAGGAAGGACAGTTCATGTGCTAGGAGTGGTGGGATGGTGGCAGGAATGGAAGAGGAGGAGGATAGGGGATCAGACACTCTTGGTAGCATGATTTAGACATCAAAGCAAAGGATGAAGAATAGGGACAGAGCTGTTCTGCAGGTGGCTCCAGCCAGCCTTTCAGTACAGTGAGCTCTGTTGGCATGACAAAGAATACAACCAGCAAAATACAGTATTTTCCCAGAATTAGGCTTTACAGTAATAAGGGGGGGGGGGGGGGGGGGAAAGGGGGGGTGCCAGTGGCTGCGGGCCCTATAGTGGGCGCTGTCGGCTGTCGGCAGGGCCGGGGTGGGTGTGTGAGTGTGTGTGCGTGTGCGCGGAGGGGCAGGCGGCGAGCCCAGGGCGCAGGTTGCCGGCGCGGAGCTGCCGCGAGCACCACCCCGGCCGCGTGCTTCTCCCAAAACCCACCCCCAACCGCGCGTGGGAGTGGGCCGTGCGTGGGGCCGCGCCGGGAGCGGGGCGGGGGGCACCACGCGTGGCTGGGGATGCCCCGCTCGGGGGTGGGGGGCAGGGGGAAGCTGTGGGAGCGGCTCGCAGCACGCTGGGGTCCCCGCTCCGAGGCGAGGTAAATGCTGTCATTTCAGGCGCTTTTCCCGCACTTTTTATACAGTTTGGCCGCCCGAAGGTCTGTGTTCTGCGAGGCGAGGGCTCGGCCGTCCACACGCAAAGTTCTACTTTTTTAATTATTATTACGCTCCCCCATCTGTTTCTCCTTTGTGATGGGGAGCTTTGCTTTTAACTGCTGCAGTCTTGGGGCTTATATTGTTATTTTCCTTTTTTTATATATATATATATTTTCATTTAAAAAAAGGAATCAACAACAAAACTTCGCCAGCTTTCGCGTCCTATTTTAAAAGCAGCTGATGTCTTTATTTTCTCTGACACATCTGGGCAAGTTTCATTTGATATCCATGGCGATGGCAACTCACATTCCCGAGTGAAAAAAAAAAAAAATGGGCAGGCGAAAAAAGAAAAGCAAACCCCAGAAAAGGTCGGATGAAATGTTGCATAAGTTGCGCATGAGGTAAAAAGCGGATGCTTATTTACTCTTTGTTTGTGAAGGGGAAAAAACGTAGAGAAGCTTGGAAAAGGGGAAGCGAAAGATGTCTCCGGATCATCATCAGCTTTCCTGTGAACCTCAACAATAACTGGAGCAACCTGCATTTGATGAGGGGATTTTAAAGTGGATAATCCAGCGCCCACAATTTAAAACCAAATATATTGTTAGATATCCAGATTGCCATCCCTTCTTTGGAGGTAATTACGGGGAAAAAATTAGTAATTCTCACATCCCCGACAAAAGCCGTCAGGTTTCTTTGCCTCTCCCTTGCTTTTCTCGCTGCGCAGAGATGCAGGGCTACTCCTGCTCCTGTTCCCTCTCCCGATCCCGCTCCCGCTGCTGCTCCTGCTCCGCGGGAGACATCCCACCGTCTGCAAAGTTTCTGTTCTGGGCTTTCGCTGCAGCAGCAGCACTTCCACCCCCCGAGCCCCCCCGCTCCCGACAGATGCGTTGCATTAAATAATCCTTCGGTTACAGTCCACTCATAAAGGAAATCATATTTAAAAAGCCGGGATAATTTTTTCCTCCGTGTGATTCTTTCCCCCCGAAGAGCGTCTCACTTCCAGGGCAAGTGGAAGGAGGATTGGAGGCGACCCTTGTAATTTTGTTGTTCGAGAGGAAAAGTTTTTAGCTTTTCAGTTCTTTCTGTCTAGGTTGGGAATAGAGAAGAGTTTGTATTCTTCACTCTCCTCCGTGGAAAACGGGATAGGTCGGGACCAAGCACGCTTCTTGTGTTATTTCGCTTTTACTGCTTCGTGCGTGAAACAAAAGTCGGCCCGATGGCGCGGCTGTCGCTGATACGCGGGGAAGCTTTTTACTCTTTATTGAGGGAGAATCCCTGAAGCGCGCATGTTCCTGACCTCAGCGTAAAATTGATAAAAACCAATTTGGAGGCTTTTTTTCGTCGGGCCCCCCCTGAAACAAAAACAAACAAAGAAAAGAAAGGCGAAAACAAAGCACGGGAAAACGCACCCCAAAGCATACAACA